>JAULAV010007167.1:0-68635 GCA_030789695.1 Scilla litardierei
TGATGTTTGATGATTGTTCCCCCATAACATCGATTTCCCCGTAGATTGGCATCCGTGTGACGAAGTGGTCGTCATCCCCGGTGCTAGGCAAGTGAAACTTGCCACTTAGGGTCTTAGGCCATGTTTTAGGCCATTTGCTTGTTGTAGGCATAAAAGAGGCTAGGCGACGAAATGATACTCGCCTAGGCGCAAATTGGGGAACTAGCTTGACAACGAAGCTAGTTCCGACATTTAGCATGTTGCACAATTAACATGTCATGTTTACTTTCCATTAACGGTACGCAAATTACATGTCATGTCATTGCATTCTTTTGATGATCACGTGATTGCGTAGCATCGCTACAATACTTGTGTTCCTGGCTCGTGACTAGAAGCGAGCATAATGAGTTGCTAACCCCAACGCTCGATATATTGAATTGTGAACTAAGATTGCGAGCTCATGTGCGGGGCAACCCCAGGCTCACTAGCTGAGCTCATTGCGCAGGGACCCTGGCTCCATTTCGTGTGGGTATTGGGGGTAAGAGTTAAGCGGCCATTCAACTGGGAGTCTGTTTGATCAACAACTGCAGTTGTAAGGCGTAAACTCTTTGGGGGTGGGGTAGTGTTTAGGGCCGATCGGTCTAAATGTTGTACCATTCAGCGAAGGGCGTAAACATCTACAAACAACAGTGAAACGTGAATTGTGTTTAGTGCCGATCGGTGTGAATGATGAACCATTCAGCTGAAGGGCGTAAACACCTACAACAATGTGAATTGATTGAGATTGTTAGTAGCTTGGCTACTCTTGTCTTGTCCCGATAATTGTTCCCTTGTACAAAATTGTCTGGCCATGTTTTAAATTGTGCACTCATGTTATAACTGCCATGTCATGCATACCAACTGCTAGGTTGCTAGTTGCCTTACTTTCAGTTTCCTTGCCCAAGTCTTTTAGACTTGCTGACATGTGCCCCTTTACTCTTTTGGGTGACACATGTTAGATCCTGAGCCCGAGTACCTCGTTGAGGACGAGGCGTTTGCTGACGTCGAGCCCGAGCTTGTGTTTGACGGGGAGAACGTGGACACTGGGGACCAGTCCTAGTGTCTTCGTTGTGTTTTACTTTTGTCAGACAGTTGTTTTGTTATCGGGGCGTAGCACCTATACTTTGTCGTTGGTGCTTTTGTTGGCCTTGTTCTGGGCCTTAGACTCTTTTCTTTTAGCCTGGTGGCTTTTCTGGATGTTGAACTTATTTTCATGTTGGACAATATTTGAGATGTGAAGTTTTTATTTCAGTCTCTCCTTGTATTATTATTGTTGTTCCGTTGTGGTTACAGGGACCTGCTTATGTTTTATTTAAGCTTATCGGGTTTGGGGCTTCACAGCTCCACTCTCGTGCGGACCTTTTCACGTCTCGCCTCCATTTTAGGGAAGCGGGTCGTGACACCCGTGTCCATTAATACTGATCGATTCCGGGAGCACTAAGCTCGCAACGATAACTCCCAACGTCTCATCCTGCCGCTTCCGCGCGCTAGGATTCGGCGTCTACGCTAAGGGCGTGAGCTATGGCTAGGGAGTCAACCGCCAAGTTTATTCCCCCTTGGCCCAACGGTCAAAGGCGGTCTTTTTCCCACCGATGACAATAAAACACCCCACGTAACCGTTAGATTCCTAATCCCTATCGATTTCCTAACCCTATGGATGCATCGGGAAGAGCCCCTGAAGGGGTTTCCGCCAAAATCCCAGATTTGGGAACTACTCACAAATATTCATTAAAAAGCGATCTAAACGAAAATGAACCGTTAAAATCATAATCAGACGATAGGAATGCGAAGGTAGTAGAGCAATTAAGATAATTCTAAAGTTTAAGAAAGATCCGAAAACTTACAATAGAAAGGTAATTACAGCCGTCACAAATAGGAGAAAACAGTAAAAACTAACAGCTCCATCGTTTCTGGAACCCTAGGGGTCCTATTTATAGGATCTCGTATCACCCGATCGGTTGACAAGTCAACCGATCAGGTGATCCGTTACAAATAATAAACAGAAAACGGCGGAGTTTCACCTAGTCATATGAACCGGTCGGTTGAGTTCTTGGGGTGACCGGTTGGATCTTGGCGCCATCGGGTGAAGGGGTCGGTTGGGTGCCCGTGTCTCGGCTCCTCAGCATCAGCTACAGATGAACCGATCGGGTGAGAGTCACCCGATCGGTTGGAATTTGGCTTGAAAAGACAGAGAATCGGCCCCGTTGAACCGGCCTGTGAACCGGTCGGGTGACATCCACTTGAGCTCCAGCTGAGACCGGGTGGTGCACGTGTGCATCACCCGATCGGTTGGAGATGACCAACCAACCGGTTGAGGGGCTGAAAGATGTAATCTTCGTCGTTTGACCCCCTGGATCACGCGTGACTCCTCCCGTTGCTCCGGGGACACATGATATCATCGTTTTGCGTCCCAAATGCGGGCAATCTCCTGCAAACATGGAGAAACAAAGAAAAGTGAAAGAAAACGAGAAAACACGAGAAAAGGAATAAAAGACGGCGGAAAATACGGAGAAACACAAAAGAAAACGTGCGTGAATATATGAAATATATACGCACGTCAAAATCCCCCAAGCTGAACTCTTCCTCGTCCTCGAGGAAGACGAGTGAGAGTAGGAGCTCGGAGGGAGAAAATAGAGAGGAAGAAAGAAAAAGAGTAAACAAAAATCCTAGATCGCCCGTCAGAGCCAGCAAAATCAAACACAACACACTAAGTAAGCAAACACAAAAATCACATCACTAAACCAAGGAATACGAGTCCAGACAAGTGTCGTGGGCCCACGCGGTGAAGCGCGTGTGAGTGCGGTCGTGTGCTAGCAAATGGTGTGGCTTTCTACAATGTGATATAAGCTCATATACGCAAATCCAGGAAATGACCCAAATACTGATTCGAATTTGAAATTGCGGTGAATATTAGTTCAAGCGTGCATGAGAAAGGTATAAGAATAGAAGCGTATCATGCATCGGGGACTCCACAACTAGGGTTAAGGAAATCACACCAATATAGCCTAGATACTAGCTAAAAAGTTCCCAAGACAAGTGTTTTCGAAAACGATGGGGGTTGAGATGACGTGGAGTAGAACACTCGGTGCGAATTCTCGCCTTCCCTTTATTCTCGGTAGATAGGAAAAATATTCACACTTGAAATTTTTGGGTTTTGGGTATTTGTATTTTTTTTGGATTTTGGGCTATACAAAATTTTTCTTTTCTTTTCTTTTTGGGTTTTTCTTTTCTTTTCTCTTTTTTTTTGGATTTTTGGGTTTTTGGCTATACACATGTGTACTCTCCCAAGTGGGAGAACGGTACACGACGAGGGGATTTGCACCAAGTAAAGCAAAAAAGAAGTCGGAATCTAAACACTTGGGCAAAGGAAACTATTCTCGCTAAATAGAGCATGGGCTAAATGGGTTATCCTAGTCCTTAATTGTGGAATCCCGACACATGTGAAATGAAGTACACGATATATATATATATATATATAGCATGCAGAAGCAGACAGGGAAAATAAATACCGCATATTCAAATCGAAGCATGATAATCTAGGGGTCATTCCTGGACAGGTATATAAAGTAAAATCACAAAGTAGAAGCACACCAAACAAATAGGCACGACTCACGACTCACAAAAAGCTAAGTGGACCCGCGATGCATGAAATGCAAGAGGACTCGAAATACTAGGGTTAGTGAATGTGATTATCGATGCCATGCTAGGTGTGTGTGATTTTGTGGCGATTCATCATAGGGTTCATCTCTAGGAGAAAGAGATAAAAAGAAGAGAAGAGAAAAAAGAAAAAAAATAAAAAAAACGATGAAAACGACACAAAAACGAAAAAGAAAGACTCAAATGGCGCACACAGTGCGACTCCCCCAAGCTGAAGCTTGCATTGCCCTCAATGCAATATGACTGAGTACGGGAGGGTAATGAAGATGGGGGGGGGGGGGGGGGGAATACGCACCGACACAAAAAGAAATGAGAACGAGGAAAACACAGAGATGAAACTGAAAATAAAGAAAAATCAAAATCAAACCACACGACACGAAAATAGAAATAAAACCACACGACACGAAACTCAAAAGGGGAAAGACAAGCACACACACACACAATAATGAGAAAAAGAAATAAAACACGACAACACACCAAAATAGACGTCCCCCAAGCTAGACATGACAGTGCTAGCGAATAAAATGCTATCGTGAAATGCAGAAATATGCAAGGGGGAGTCAAAAACAAACAAGGTGAAATCAAAAATCAGGAGAAGGTGAATCCTCGCCCTCCTCGGAAGAGGGTGTGGCTGGGTGGTCGGGGGAGGCTGGGGGTGTGCGGAGAAGTGGGGAAAGAGGTGGAGGAATAGGTGCAGCGGTGGTGTGAACGATGGGAGGAGTGTCGGTGGAGGTGGGTGGTGGTGGTAGGACGACGATCAAGGCGATGGTGAAAGGAATAGAATGGGGGGAGAAGATGTGGTGGTGACGGTAGTGGGTGGTAGTGGGAGAGATTTGGAGCGCACCGGCAATTTCCTCCGACGCACATATGAAGTGATGGAGGAGGAGGGAGGAGGTAGCGTGGGTGCGATGGAAGTGGTCGGGAGGGGGGAAGTGGATACCGGGATGGGAATAGATGAGGGAGGAGAAGAATGTGGTGAGGGAGGTGAGGGATGTGGGGATGTGTGGGAGGGTGGAGGAGAAGATCGTCGAGGTGGTGAAGGTGGAGGTGGACCGTGGATGTGAGTGAGAAGGCGAAGAATGGCGGCCACGTTCGTCTCAAGTGCAAGGAAACGTGGGGAGGAGAAATCGGGCCGTTGGGGAGGAGAAGCAGGTGAAACGACTGCAGTTCGAGTGATCGGGCGAGGTGGAATGCGAACGGGTGACGGTGGGGTATTTATAGGGTTTAAGTCGAACCGATCGGGTGACTTGTCACCCGATCGGTTGACTGTTAGGTCGAAAACTCTTGCCGAAGAAGTGCTACATGCGAACCGATCGGTTGACCGCTCCACTCATTTTCCCGAGAACTGGGGGTTTCTCACCCGGTCTCTTCAACCGATCGCGCTCCAACTCAACCGATCGGTTGATATTTCCCAAAAATTTCCCGAGAATTCTCCCCAGATCACCCAGTCTGTCACACGGTCTCTCCATTCTTCACCTGATCGGTTCATTTGGGGACAGATGCGGCTTGTATCTGATACATCCCAACCGATCGGTTGAGTTATCAACCGATCGGTTGGGGCCTTTTTTTCCTGCAAAAACCAAAAATCGCCTAAGTTCCTTCACGGAAGTTGTTTCAGCTGGATTTATTTATAAAAATAGAGAAAAATAAAGTAGAAAAAATCATAAAAAGCGAAGCAAAAGTTTAGAACATGGGTTGCCACCCATGAAGCGCTTTTGTTTAACGTCGTTTAGCTCGATGCCTCTAGCGGTGGTCAATTAGGATTCGGAGGGTTAGAGGAAGAGTTGTCGCTCGTTGGGGATCTGACCGGAGAGAATTCTGGTTCTCCAACTTCATAGTGTTTCAGACGCTGTCCGTTGACTTTAAACGGCTCATCCCTTCCCATTATCTCAATAGCCACATGCGGGAAAACCTTGGTGACGCGGAACGGTCCCGACCACCTTGACTTGAGTTTTCCAGGAAAGAGCTTCAGCTTTGAGTTGACTAGGAGAACTAAGTCCCCTTCTTTAAATTCCCTCTTCAAGATCCGTTTATCGTGCCACCGCTTCAGCTTGTCCTTGTAGATCTTGGCGTTCTCATAGGCATTGAGCCGGATTTCGTCGAGCTCGTTGAGTTGTAACTACAGGTGCCCTCCTACCTCCTTGGCGTCGAAGTTCAGATTCTTAATTGCCCAAAATGCCTTATGCTCCAATTCCACAGGAAGATGGCAAGCTTTCCTATAGACAAGCCGGTAGGGAGTCGTCCCGATATGAGTTTTAAATGCTGTCCTGTATGCCCAAAGCGCGTCAGGAAGCTTTGATGACCAGTCCTTTCTAGAATTGGCCACCGTCTTTTCTAGTATGCTTTTAATCTCCAGGTTAGAGACTTCTGCCTGACCGCTGGTCTGCGGGTGGTAGGCACGCCCCACCCGGTGTTGTACCCCGTTTTTTTAAGAGGGCCTCGAATTTCTTCTCTATAAAGTGGCTCCCTCCGTCACTGATCAGGACACGAGGTACACCGAACCGCGGGAAGATGTTGCTTTTGAAGAACTTGGCCACCACTCTGGAATCATTGTTTGGACTGGCCATCGCTTCAACCCATTTTGACACGTAGTCCACAGCCACCAAGATATACTGGTTCCCCGAGGACGAAGGGAACGGTCCCATGAAGTCCACTCCCCATACATCGAAGATTTCTACCTCCAGGATGTAGTGTTGAGGCATCTCATTCCTTTTGGAGATATTCCCAGCTCTTTGGCATTTATCGCAGGCTTGGACATAAACATGTATGTCCTTGAAGAGAGTAGGCCAGTAGAATCCGCTTTGGAGAATTTTTGCGGTGGTCATGTAGGTGCTCGCGTGCCCTCCACATTGCTGCCCATGGCAGTGGGAAATGATGGAGGTCGCCTCAGTTTCAAGGAGGCATCTTCGTATCACCCCATCATTGCAGGTTTTGTATAGGTGGGGGTCATCCCAATAAAATTTGCGGACCTCATGGAAAAATTTCTTCTTCTGCTGAAAGCTCACATTGTGGGGGACGATGGCACAAGCCAGATAATTTGCGATGTCGGTGTACCAGGGGGTCCAGGAGGAAGAGACAGAGAAGAGATGCTCGTTAGGGAGTGAATCATCGATCGGCGTAGCATTTAAATCGAGGGTAGGCATCCTGGACAGGTGATCAGCAACAACATTCTCCGCCCCCTCTTGTCTCTGATTTCCAGGTCGAATTCCTGGAGGAGGAGAATCCATCTAATGAGTCGGGGCTTAGCCTCTTTATTGCTCAATTGGTATTTAAGAGCCGTGTGATCCGTGTGCACGATCACCTTAGCGTCAACGAGATATTGTCGGAACTTATCCATGGCGTAGATGACCGCGAGCAATTCTTTTTCCATGGTAGTATAATTTCTTTGGGCGGCATCAAGGGTTTTGCTCGTATAATATATGACATGAAGATTTTTATCCTTCCTCTGCCCCAAGACGGCACCAACCGCATAATCACTAGCGTCACACATCAGCTCAAAGGGTAGATTCCAGTTCGGTGGCTGTATTATAGGCGCGGAAATCAAAGCTTGCTTCAAAGTGCGGAAGGCCTCCATACACTCCTCGCTGAAGACGAAAGGCACGTCCTTCACGAGGAGTTGGGTCCACGGCTTGGAAATCTTCGAGAAGTCTTTTATGAAGCGGCGATAGAATCCCGCGTGTCCTAAGAAATCACGGACTCCTCGAAGATTGAGCGGTGGTGGAAGCCTTTCAATCACTTCAACTTTAGCCTTATCAACCTCTATTCCCCTCGAAGAGATGACGTGCCCCAGCACAACTCCCTCTTGGACCATGAAGTGGCACTTCTCCCAGTTTAGGACTAGTCTCTTTTCCTTACATCTCTCCAGGACCTTAGTTAGATTACTGAGGCACAAGTCAAACTTAGTTCCATAGACGGAGAAGTCGTCCATGAAAACCTCCAGGATGTCTTGGGAGTAGTCGGAGAAGATAGTGGACATGAGTCTTTGGAATGTAGCAGGGGCATTACAAAGTCCGAACGGCATTCTTCTATAGGCATATGTCCCGAACGGGCAAGTGAAAGTCGTCTTCTCCTGGTCATCGTTATGAATAGGGATCTGAAGAAATCCTGAATACCCGTCCATGAAACAGAAATAATTATGCTTGTCCAGTCTCTCGAGCATCTGGTCAATAAAGGGGAGAGGGTAATGTTCCTTCCTCGTAGCCTTATTCAGCTTTCTATAGTCAATGCACATCCTGTACCCCGTGACGGTCCTCGTTGGTATTAGCTCGTTCTTCTCGTTGTGAACCACCGTCATTCCTCCTTTCTTGGGTACGACGTGCACCGGGCTAACCCAGTGACTATCGGAGATAGGGTATATAATACCGGCATGTAAAAGCCTAACAATCTCCTTTTTTACAACCTCCATCATTATGGGATTTAGCCTCCGTTGTGGCTCAATCGAGGAGGCTTGCTCATCTTCAAGCAGAATTCTGTGTGAGCAGAGGCCTAAGCTAACCCCTTTTAAATCCTCAATTGCATATCCGAAAACTCCTTTAAACCTTTTTAAAACACCAAGAAGTTTGTTCATTTGGTCTTCGGGCAGTGAAGAGTTGACTATGACCGGAAGGGTCGAGCCAGCTCCCAAATATTCATATTTTAGCCCCGGCGGTAATTCTTTCATCTCAACTTCTTGAGGCCCCGACGCATACTTCTCAAGCTGAGCATCCTCAAGGGAAAGGAGTTCTTCGTGGATTTCTCGGAAGCCAGCATCCAGAATCTCACCCTCGGCCGCGGTTCCGCATGGCAAAGTTTTGCAAGGTATAGTGGGAACGATCGAGGAAGGCACCAGGTCTCTTTCAAGCTCATAATAATTGTCCGGGAAGAAGGCTTGTAGGTGAAAACAGGTTTCAATCATCGATGGTTCCCCACAACTGTTTCTAGCTTCCTCATTGTCCAAAGATCGGGGACGCTCAATAGAAGTCTGCAAGGGATAGATTAATTCATGTCCAACGTAGCCTACAAACCCGGTCGGATGGTTCTCCTGACAAAACTCCACGGACAACTCTTCTTCACTAAATTTGGGACCAGGGTTGTCGATATACGCCACTTCACCATGAGGAAAGAGAGTTGATGTGGCAAGGTGCTCCTGCGTATCTCGATATCTCCTCTGACTTTCCACGGCGGTAGACAGGAGGGATAGTATATTCGAAGTATTCAGTGATTCCGCTAAGCTTTACGCCAAACAACGGATATGGTGAGAGTGATCCCAGATGTCTCCTGAAACTGCATGCAACCTCCTCGCCGTGGGGCCAGGATCTTATACGAAAGGAGAGAGAGAGAACTGCACAAGTGGCAAACACGTCAAAAGCACGGGTTGCATAAACGGGAACTGAAAGTTGCGATGGAAGCACGGCGATTCAGTCAATTAGCACTATACAATTACTATCCACAATATGTCCAAGTGAAATTGAAAAGTGTAGAGTACGAAAATTATCGCTAGGTAGGGATAAGAGCTAGAAACTAGGGTTCAAGAGATCCTAAAATAACAAGCACGTTGCCTCCCCGGCAACGGCGCCATAAACTTGACGTGCCCCCGGTTTGCTAGCCGCAAATGGCCGGGGGACCCATGTGAGGGTTTAGATATTTGTAACCGCAAGCGCACGGTGTTGTAGTGTTGCTTGGGGGTCGAACACAGGGAGACTAGGATGTGCTTGTGTCAAGGAGGACCGAAATCACCCCATGGGCGAGCTAGCCCGGATCGGTTGATGGGTTGTCACGGTAAAGGAATGCAAGGTATGAACAATAAGAAAATAAACCCGGCACTTTGGTTTCCACTCCAACGAGCGACTCTCGCCGATACGGCCTACGGGTAGGATGGCGATCGGAATTAGGGTCTAATGGTGAGACGTTGCCTCTGAAAGTGGTACCTGCATCCCATGGGCCCGAAATTCCAGTCGGTGCCCAGGATGATACACCGGACTTCCCGGGTTCGATCAGTGGGCACTCCCGTGTCCATTAACACTGATCGATTCCGGGAGCACTAAGCTCGCAACGATAACTCCCAACGTCTCATCCTGTCACTCCCGCGCGCTAGGATTCGGCGTCTACGCTAAGGGCGTGAGCTATGGCTAGGGAGTCAACCGCCAAGTTTATTCCCCCTTGGCCCAACGGTCAAAGGCGGTCTTTTTCCCGCCGATGACAATAAAACACCCCGCGTAACCGTTAGATTCCTAATCCTTATCGATTTCCTAACCCTATGGATGCATCGGGAAGAGCCCCTGAAGGGGTTTCCGCTAAAATCCTAGATTTGGGAACTACTCACAAATATTCATTAAAAAGCGATCTAAACGAAAATGAACCGTTAAAATCATAATCAGACGATAGGAATGCGAAGGTAGTAGAGAAATTAAGATAATACTAAAGTTTAAGAAAGATCCGAAAACTTACAATAGAAAAGTAATTACAACCGTCACAAATAGGAGAAAACAGTAAAAACTAACAGCTCCCTCGTTTCTGGAACCCTAGGGGTCCTATTTATAGGATCTCGTATCACCCGATCGGTTGACAAGTCAACCGATCGGGTGATCCGTTACAAATAATAAACAGCAAACGGCGGAGTTTCACCCGGTCATATGAACCGGTCGGTTGAGTTCTTGGGGTGACCGGTTGGATCTTGGCGCCATCGGGTGAAGGGGTCGGTTGGGTGCCCGTGTCTCAGCTCCTCAGCATCAGCTACAGATGAACCGATCGGGTGAGAGTCACCCGATCGGTTGGAATTTGGCTTGAAAAGACAGAGAATTGGCCCCGTTGAACCGGCCTGTGAACCGGTCGGGTGACATCCACTTGAGCTCCAGCTGAGACCGGGTGGTGCACGCGTGCATCATCCAATTAGTTGGAGATGACCAACCGACCGGGTGAGGGGCTGAAAGATGTAATCTTCGTCGTTTGACCCCCTGGATCACGCGTGACTCTTCCCGTTGCTCCGGGGACACATGATGTCATCGTTTTGCGTCCCAAATGCGGGCAATCTCCTGCAAACATGGAGAAACAAAGAAAAGTGAAAGAAAACCAGAAAACACGAGAAAACGAATAAAAGACGGCAGAAAATACGGAGAAACTCAAAAGAAAACGTGCGTGAATATATGAAATATATACGCACGTCACATATGCATGTGGGGGAACACGTGCGTGAGGGTGTCTCACTTGGTGTGCACGTGCCCGTGGATGTGGTGCATAAAAATCATCATATGTGTGAGCATGTTGAGTAGGATGTGTGTTCCTACGTGGCATGGTATTGGTGTCACGACCCGCTTCTCTAAAATGGAGGCGAGACGTGAAAAGGTCCGCACGAGAGTGGAGCTGTGAAGCTCCAAACCCGATAAGCGTAAATAAAACATAAGCAGGTCCATGTAACCACAACGGAACAACAATAATAACACAAGGAGAGACTGAAATAAAAACTTCACATCTCAAATAATGTCCAACATGAAAATAAGTTCAACATCCAGAAAAGCCACCAGGCTAAAAGAAAAGAGTCTAAAGGCCCAGAACAAGGCCAATAAAAGCAACGACATAACAAAGTATAGGTGCCACGCACCGATAACAAAAAAACTGTCTAACAAAAGTAAAACACGACGAAGACACTAGGACTGGTCCCCAGTGTCTATGTACTCCCCGTCAAACACAGGCTCGGGCTCGGCGTCAGCAAACACCTCGTCTTAAACGAGGTTCTCGGGCTCAGGATCTAACATGTGTCACCCAAAAGAGTAAAGGGGCACATGTCAGCAAGTCTAAAAGACTTGGGCAAGGAAACTGAAAGTAAGGCAACTAGCAACCTAGCAGTTATAGTATGCATGACCTGGCAGTTATAACATGAGTGCACAATTAAAACATGGCAAGACAATTGTACAAGAGAACAATCATCGGGACAAGACAAGACAGGACAAGACAAGAGTAGCCACGCTGCTATCAATCTCAATCGATTCACTAGTCACGTTGTTTTGTAGATTGTTTACGCCTTACAGCTGAATGGGTTCACATTCGCTGATTGGCCGCTTAACAACTACCCCAAAACCCAGAGTTTACGCCTTACCACTGCAGTTGCTGATCGGGTAGACTCCCAGTTGATTGGTCGCTTAACTCTTACCCCCAATACCCACACGTAATGGAGCCTGGGTCCCCGCACAATGAACTCAGCTAGTGAGCCTGGGGTTGCCCCGCACAATGAGCTCACATTCTTAAACATTTGGCGTAGGGGTGCACCTAGCCGGAAACACGCAATTCGGGCATTGGCTATCAACCAACACATGGCCGGCTTCTGGAACACGAGCCAGGAACACAAGCATTTGTAGCAAGCTACGCAATCACAGAAACACTTAAAGTATGCATTGACATGACAATTAATTTGCGTACCGTTAATGGAAAGTAAACGTGACATGGTAATTGTGCAACATGATATATGTGTCGGAACTAGCTTCGTTGTCAAGCTAGTTCCCCAATTTGCGCCTAGGCGAGTATCATTTCGTCGCCTAGCCTCTTTTACGCCTACAACAAGCAAATGGCCTAAAACATGCCCTAAACCCTAAGTGGCAAGTTTCACTTGCCTAGCACCGGGGATGACGACCACTTCGTCTCACGGATGCTAATCTACGGGGAGATCGCTGTTATGGGGGAAACGAACATCAAACAACATGAAATTTATTAGGGTTTCATAAAAATATAAATAAGTTATGAAAACAACGGTAGATCGATTTCTTACCGAGAGGAGGCGGAAGAAACACTCCGGGGAACCCTAGGATCAGATCTGGAAAAGATTGGAGAAGATTGGGGAAACTAGGGTTTTGGGGAAATTTGGGGATTTGATGGATTTGGGTGAGATTTTGGGGAAGATGAGAGGTAGATAGAGTGAACGGATGGTTTGGATGATGGATTTAGGGCTTGGAATGAAGGATTTAAGCTTGGAGGAAGATGGGGGCTGAAGGGGGAAGATTTTAGGGTTTTGGGTCGTGTTGGGGAAGAAGAAAACGTTTGGGTTGGGTTTAAATAGGTTGGGCTGGCGGCTGCCCAGAAATTAGGGTTTTAACATTGGTTAGTCGGTCAAAGAACAACCACTGACCGACTAGTTTGGCAACTAGTCGGTCGGTCGACCAACGCAGACCGACTAAGTGTAAACAGTAACTCCTGAACGAAAATAGGATTTAGAGTTAGTCGGTCCATGAACAAGTACTGACCGACTAGTTTAACATCTAGTCGGTCGATGAACGTTCTTAGACCGACTAAGGGTAAACAGTAACTGATACAAAATTAAGATGATGAGTTAGTCGGTTCAAGAAGCATTGCTGACCGACTAGTTTGCAACCTAGTCGGTCAACCAACGTTCTTAGACCGACTAACGATAAACAGTAACTCCTGAATAATTTAGAAAGCTAACTAGTCAGTCCAAGAAGGATTGCCGACCGACTGGATCGTCATCTAGTCAGTCGGTGCCCCTTCTTATACCGGCTAATGAGCACAAAAAGTTCCGATATGGAGAGCGGGGCCCCGGGATCGATTCCTAAGACTTCTATGATTGATCTATTAGTTTGATATGACCGTTATGAAGTCCGTCACGAATGACATACTTCGAAATCGACGATCCTAAGGAAGACACGAGATAACACGACGAATTGATCGAAAATGAAAGCTACGGAGACGAAAACCACACATGAGGAGAAAATCCATCAAAACAAATATTATATTATAATAAATCCAGATACATGAAAAGCAGTCGTTACATCCTCCCCAACTTAAGAAAAATTCCGTCCTTGGAATTTTCGAATACTCACGAGTCCGGAAACAAAAGTGGGAAACGCTCTCGCATCTCATCCTCATTCTCCCAAGTAGACTCTGCAGGTGAGCCGTGTCGCCACATCACCCTCACAAGATTGACAATCTTGTTCCGAAGCGATTTCTGACGCCTGTCCAGAATCTGCACTGGATGCTGGTCATACGTCATATCGGGGCGAACGGTAATCTCCGAAAAATCCACCGCATGAGACGGATCGCTAATGTATCGACGAAGCTGCGACACATGGAAAACATTGTGAACTCCTTCCAAAGATGGCGGCAAGGCCAAGCGATAAGCTACCTCGCCAACCCTCTCCAAAATGTCAAACGGTCCAATGTATCGCGGGCTCAACTTCCCACGCTTCCCGAAACGAATCACACCACGATTCGGGGAAATCCTCAAGAACACATGGTCGCCCGGCTGAAACTCCAAAGGACGACGTCTAGCATCCGCCCAATGCTTAAAACGGTCCTGAGCAATTCTCAACCTCTCCCGAATATTCCTGACGATATCCACGGCCTCCACGATCATCTCAGGCCCCAACAACTCCCGATCACCAACATCATCCCAACTCAATGGCGATCGACATTTCCTCCCAAAAAGAGCGGCGAAAGGCGCCATGCCAATACTCGCCTGGAAGCTGTTGTTGTAAGAGAACTCCACCAAATGCAGATGGTCCTCCCACGAACCCTTGAAATCCAACATGCACGCCCTCAGCATGTCCTCCAAAATCTGAATCGTCCTTTCGGACTGGCCATCCGTTTGCGGATGGTACGCCGTGCTGAAACTCAGACGCGTACCCAAACTCTTCTGCAAACTCTGCCAAAACTGAGATGTGAACCTCGTGTCTCTGTCAGACACGATACTCACGGGGACTCCATGAAGTCGCACGACCTCCTCCATATACCTCCTCGCCAGCGCCTCAGTGGACTGTCCCACTCGGAACGGAATAAAATGCGCAGATTTGGTCAACCGATCCACGATTAACCAAATCGCGTCATTCTGCTTCGGACTCCGAGGTAGTCCAGTCACGAAATCCATAGTGATGTGTTGCCATTTCCACTCCGGAATCGGAAGCGGTTGTAGCAACCCGGCCGAACGCTGATGCTCCGCCTTCACTTGCTGGCAAACCAAACACTTGGCTACACTCCGAGCCACGCTCCTCTTCATACCATGCCACCAATAATTCAGACGAAGATCCTGGTACATCTTGGTGCCACCAGGATGCACAGAATACGGCGAACTGTGTGCCTCCACCATCATCTCCTCTCTGATATCCCCAGCTGGCACACACAACCTGGCTCCAAACCTCAGCGAGCCATCCTCATGAATCAAAAAGTCAGTCCGCAGACCGGCTTCCACCTGCTCCCGAATCCTCACCAGCTTCGGATCCTCAGCCTGGCCAGCCTTAATCCGATCCACGATCGTCGACTGCACCTGCATGTACATCAACGACGAAGCCTTTCCAGGAAGAACAATTTCCACGCTAGACTCGCAGAAATCCTGCTGCAATCTCCACTGCGAGGTCAAAATCATCACCGCTGGAAGCCTACTCAAAGCATCTGGAACCACATTCACCTTGCCAGGGTGAAACTGCAAATCAATCTCATAATCTGCCATAAGCTCCAACCATCGACGCTGTCGCATGTTGAGCTCCTTCTGAGTGAAAATATACTTCAAGCTTTTGTGATCGGTGAAAATCTTCACTTTCTCACTCAGCAGGAAGTGCCTCCAAATCTTAAGAGCAAACACAACGGCAGCCAACTCCAAATCATACGTCGGGTAATTCTTCTCATGAACCTTAAGCTGACGAGACGCATACGCCACAACATGCCCATGCTGATGCAACACACAACCGAGACCCTTGCCAGAAGCATCACAAAAGATCTCAAATCCACCGCTGCGATCAGGCACAACAAGAATAGGGGCAGTCGTCAACCTCTCCTTCAGAACGCCAAAAGCATTCTCACAATCACCCGACCAAACAAAAGCAACATCCTTCCGCGTCAACCTGGTCATCGGCTCAGCAATACGAGAAAAGTCCTTAATGAATCACCGATAATAACCAGCAAGTCCAAGGAAACTCCGAATCTCAGATGCAGACGACGGAACAGGCCACTCCCTGATGGCCCTAATCTTCTCGGGATCCACTGAAATACCATCTCCAGTCACCACATGCCCGAGAAAAGCAATCCGATCCAGCCAAAATTCGCAATTTGAAAACTTAGCATACAACCGATGCTTCCTCAAAATCTCCAACACCGTCCTTAAGTGCGAGGCATGCTCTTCCTCCGACTTCAAATAGATCAGAATGTCGTCAATGAAGATAACGACAAACTTATCCAAAAAGTCGTAGAAAATCAGGTTCATCAGATTCATGAAAACTGCGGGCGCGTTAGTTACACCGAAAGGCATAACCACAAACTCATAGTGTCCATACTTCGTCCTGAACGCTGTCTTCGGAACATCTCCCTTCTTCACCTTCAACTGATGGTAACCACTTCTCAGATCCAATTTGGAAAACACACTCGAACCTCCAAGCTGATCAAAAATATCATCGATGCGAGGCAACAGGTATTTATTCTTAATGGTCACCGCATTCAACTCCCGATAGTCCACGCACATGCGACGCGAACCATCCTTCTTCTTTACCAACAACACCGGTGCTCCCCACGGAGACACACTAGGATTAATATAACCCTTCTGCAAAAGCTCATCCAACTGCTTCCGCAACTCTTCCAACTCTGCAGGTGCCATACGATACGGCGCCTTCGAAATCGGCTGCGCACCTGGAACAAGATCGATAGAAAATTCCAAAGCTCGAGCAGGCGGCAAACCAGACATCTCCTCGGGGAAGACGTCGCCAAAATCACGCACCACAGCTGGCCACTCCAGCTCCATCTGCATAGCCACAGCCTCCTCCGGCCTGGCCCGAAATCTGACAGGACCAAACGAACTGCTACCACGACTGAACTCAAATACTGGATGTCCGGGAATCTCGAACACCACCTTCTTTCTCCGACAGTCGATCGTAGCATAGAAGCTCCCAAGCCAGTCCATCCCAAGAACTGCATCATAGTTGATGATGTCGTGGACAATGAAATCAGCGAAAAGCTCATGTCCACAGACCACCAACGAGCAAGAATTGCAACCACGATGCACCGAGACCACACCATTCCCTGTGACGATATTCCAACTCTTGGGAAGAGGGGACGTCGACAAGGAATGCCTCTCCACGAAGCTCCGAGAAATGATGCACATCGATGCACCAGAGTCAAAGAGGACTCGTGCAGGAAATGTGCAAACCAAAACCACACCTAACAACCAATTAACAATCAAACCCTAGTCTAGCAAACAAAAATGTTCAAGCAAACAACACAATCTAACAATCAGAACCAGCTAGAAAAGTACAGCTAGATTGAGGATTACCTGCGATAACCTCATCCACAGCCTCGCTCTCCGCAGCGGTCATCAGAAAAGCCAGCCTCCTCGGTGGAACAGCCTGCTGAAAAGCCTGCCCTTGCGGAACAAGAGCTGCTCCACGACCAGCAGGAACAGACGCTCGCTGCTGCAACGGCTGAGCGGCAACAGGAGCCCTCCGTAGCTGATTCGCATGCCGACAATCCTTCGCGACATGGGAAGTGTAATGACCTTACTTTTCATATACGCGTATTTGTACGCATTTTTGACATAGATACGTCTGTATATTTTTGGGAAGTATGCCCATATTTTTCTTTTAATTATTTGATGTAGGAATTTATTTTAAAAGATTTTAAACTCATTACTTGAATTTAGTAAATGAGAGTATTTGGAGAAATGCATGTATTTGGAGTGTATGAAGTATTTATTCAAGTATTTTTAATTTCTTAAAATACAAAAATCCACATTTTTATTACCATGACAACGCATCCTATTAGGTGTCATGTTTTTAGTTAATTAGAGACACATGGCTTATTAGGTGTAAGAAGGAGAGGGTTTTGGGGATTCCTAAAACCTATGCATGAAGAACAAAACCAAGAAAAAGAAAAAGAAAATCTCATTTCACTCTCTCCCTCACTCCCCATTTCTGGCCAAAAATTAGCATGCCCCCTTTCTTTCATTTTTCTTCATCCTCTTCCTTAGAACATACTTCCAATTAGCTCCCCTCTTCAACCTCTAAAAAGCCCCAAAATTCCTTTTCATTCCAACACCAAAAACTAGCCAAAATAGCCAAAAATCAACCATATGGAGACAAGATTGGAGCTTGAAGAAGGAGACTAGGAGCTCAAGTTGGAGGAATTGTTAAGGTAGAAATTCCTTTCACTTATAGTAGGATTTAGTTTTAGGATTAGGAATTCCATTTATGTTAATATGTTATGTGGAATTAGCTAGATGAACAAAATTCTGGAATTTACACAGAATTGGCTGAAACTTTGTTAGCTTGCTGCACCTAATTGGCTACATAGAAATGCATGAAAAAAATATATGTTACTCATATTGTAGTCCTTAAAACTTTCACGTTTACAAGTTTTGCAAATTCGGACTGAAAGCTAGGGTAAAAATTCAGTTTCTAAAACTGGTCTGTTTTTAGACAGTTTTGACACCTTTCAGTAAAACGAGTATAACTCCATGCACACTTTATAAAATATTATGATCTTGATACCGTTGGAAAGCTGACTTCAAGATCTTCAACCCATAATTTTTTTAGATTTTAATTCTGTCTGTAACTTGTAGAAAAATGGACTTGAACTGAACTCAGTTTCTGGTTCAGAATGCTGAAATTATATCTGTTAGGAGAAAATCCACCATAAATCACATATGTCAACTGAGATTATGAAAATTGGTCAGTGAAAGGAAAACACCCATATCTCCAACTTTCGTGAAGGGACCAGACATCAATTCTGACTGTAGATAGGCTAAAAGTGATATTCTTTCTGCTGTAACAGTTTTGACAGATTCAAATGCTAATTTTTGCTTAGTACTTATCATGGTGTAGTTTTGTTTGAAGTTAAGTTTGTTTGTGCTAATCATGTTCTCAATGACATACTCTTGATACATGTAGTTATGCAGATGGTTCATGACATATTTGTTATGTCAATAATATTTAAGTTCAATTTGTTTATACTTTCACATTAGTATGATCATAACGATGAGTTTGTGATGATATTTCATGCAATTATTTAATTGAGATGATGATGATGATGATGATGATGATATTTGTTAAAAGTTGGTTAAAGCGGTATTCAAGTCCGCTAGATGATTCGTTGACAAACGAAGTAATATCTTGAAAACTGAGAGTGAGAATGAGGAATGTATCAGTCCTTCTAAAGGAGGGTGACACGGGTTTGGGGGAAAACGGGTAAACTTTAGGAGTTAAGGAGCGGACATATGATATGAATTCTCACCCGCTGTATCACTCCCGGAAGGGCGAGTTGAAAGGGTTGGAGAGGCCGCTGGTGTGTACCCGTGATGCACCATGACGGTAATTGATGGTTTACTCCTTTGTCCCACAGAAAAACCGAGCAGGTCTCGCTCTAGTGCCTTGCCCCGTTCGGGCATAGAGTTACGAGAGGCCCCCTCCGGTGCCCGTGTTGCTGGTTGGTGGTACCACTTTTTCACCCACCCTGGGTGAAGTCCGCCTCCTTAGCGTCCTACGGTTTACACGGGTTCCAAAAATGTGAATCAACAACTTATTGCAATTGTCTTTAATTTATGAATGTTATCTCATGTCTCCTTATTTTGTTTACTTTAATGCTATTGTCTCATGGTAACATGTTCTTATGATTCTTTTCAATATCTGCATTTCATAATATGGTTTCATATGCATGTTTTGCAAGTTCTTATAACTAAGTTTGCATGTTGGAATGTGATCACTTTTATGCATCATAAACCTTACTTGTTAGACCACCCTCCCCTAGATAGGTAGACCAGTTCTAAAACTGGGTTCTGCTAGAGTGTTAGGAGTTTCTACTGGGTCACGCGTTGACGTGTCCCCGTTGACTTTCAGGTCATGTGAGTTGGAGGTTGGAGATAGCGGCTGGAGCTTCGGAGTTGGTGATCAGTTGTAGTATTGAGTGGTGAGGGGTGTGATGAGAGACTTGTACTTTTTGGTGTTTCTTTTCGGGTGGAACTTTGTACTTAGAGTTGTGAATATGAAGATGTTGGTGTATGTATAAGATGTATCAATGTATCAATAAAATGGAATATTGTACTTTTGTTATTTTCTCAGTGTTTTTATCTGTGGTGGAGTTTTACTTGTACTTCCCAGCACGTGCGTAGTACCTGCAGTGTTCTTCCTACTCTCTTCTTTTCTTTCTTTTTACGTAACACTCGCCTCTTCGGGAATACCTGATACGGATTCGTACTTATCCGGTATCTCGGGGACCGGGGCGTTACAGTTGGCGGCCCATGCAGGTCTCCGCACTGCGGCGTGCGTAAGGATAGTACGGGTAATGCTCTATAGGGGTAGATGAATCCTAAGGTGGGTAGGTGATCAGCCTTAGGGTAAAACCCTGGTATTAGGAAACCCAATGTACAGAGCTCCCTGAGGTTAAGCATGGGTAGTTGTTTGTATATACATATACATGTAAGGATGGGTATGTGTTTGCATGGATATAAAAGTATTTTAGTGTATTCGCTTGTATTTCTATAGTTATGTGTCTATAAATATATATGTAAATAAGATACACTGTAGATACGAGTATGACTACTTATGTGTATTCTTGTAATTTATAACATAGGTGTGTGTATAGTAATGTTGTTTGTATGGATTGAGGTGAATGTAGTATTTGATGAGTGAAATTATGTATACAACATATTATCTGTGCAAGAGAGTATTATGTATTATCTATGTGGTAATCTATACTAAGATTATATTTGGGGGTGTATATGTATGAATAAATGGATGTATATAGAGCTGTAAGTATGGATACTAAAGTATGATGCATTAAAGTGATGTTAGAAGATATATTTGTATATGGGTGTCTAATGGATGAGTGTATATATACGGAGTATCTGTGTGAATATGTATTGGTGTGTATAGATATACATAAGTAGGTATGCCAAGTTATACAATATTGGTGTGTATTCATATATCATGTGATGATATGTGAGTGTAGCATATGAATACGATTTATATGTATTGTGTATACAAGAGAGAGAGAGAGAGAGAGTGTGTGTGTATATACATATACTGAATTAATATAATCCTTGTGCTATAGTATATATATATAGTGTCACATGTATATATATACTGTATTGAATATGTGTTACGTTGACTGCTTGTATGTAAGTATATTTGTGCACTGTATAAGTGGTTAAATATAGATTTACGTGAGTGAATATTGGATATGAACACATTTGTATGTATTCTTGTATATATGAAGTGAGTATGTACTAGAAGGTTGATATAATATACATATTTACTATAGTGATATTTACTGTGTACATTCTTGTGTGCGAACTATTATATATATTTGTCTATATAATTGTAAGTGTTTATACTTAGGGCTGTTGACGAACAGAACGTTCGACGAACTACTCGTGAACAAGCTCGGTACATGTTCGTTTACGTTCGTTTATGAAGCTTAATGAACAAGCTTGAACAGATTTTTAGAGTTCGCTTAGTAAACGAACAGAGCTTGAACATAACCTTGTTCGTTCATTTATGTTCACGAACAAGCTCGTTAAGTGTTCGTGAACAAGCTCGTTAAGTGATGTTCATGAACAAGCTCATTAAGTGTTCGTGAACGAACATGTAACGAAAATAGTAAATTTAGACAAATACTATATTTTTTAATGGTTGGAATGGATGCTTGTAATGGTATATATGGAGCTATTGTGTTGGATTTGTTTGCTTTTGTCCTGCAAATATTTAATCTTTTTATTTAATTGATTTAGTCATTGGCAATAATGTTTAAATATTATTGTTCCTGATTAAAACTTGACGTTTGTTCGTTTGTTTGAAAATCCGTTCATGAACAAGATTGATCTTTGTTCACGAACATGTTCCTGAACATGTTCACGAACAAGCTCGATAAGTCGTGTTAACAAACAGAACGTTCGATTAACTACTCGTGAACAAGCTCGGTAAATGTTCGTTTACGTTCGTTTACGTTCGTTCGGTAAGCTTAACGAACAAGCTTGAACAAGTTTTTAGAGCTCGGTTAGTAAACGAACAGAGCTTGAACATGGATTTTGTTCATGAACAAAACCAAGCTCCCTGTTCAAGCTCGTTCAAGCTCGTTCGTCAACAGCCCTATTTATACTTATGTGCTTAAGTGATATATTTGCGTATGGTTACCCACTTGATATGCGGTGCACCATATCAATGTGTATCATTATTGGTGTATGATTATTTACCATAAATGCATCAATAATTGGATTTACCTACTTATGTATGTATGTATAAGTATGCTAACTCTGTGACTTATGAGTATGGTGTGTTTAAATATCGTGTGAACATGTATGTATGTAGATATATATAAATATAAGGAGTGTGTGATTACCTATAGAGATGTATGTATTTAGATATATCTATATGTATCCATGTAATGGCATATGTCTTCGATCATATACTTGTGTGAATCTTTATGTAAGCACCTATGTGTTGAGTGAACAAGTGTATAAATATTGGTGTGTATATTAATGACTTGGGTGTATCTATACATGTTTCTACTTATTGCTATGTACGACATTGATACATGTGTCCATGTGTATAAGTGTACTAGCATGGGTGTACATATTAGTCTTTATATATGTGAGTATTCTCATGCAATATAGATATATTTGTGAGTACATGGATGAATGTGGAATGTATAGTACTATGTATGTATTGTGATGATTTGTCTGTGTGTATACCTAT
The DNA here is from genome assembly GCA_030789695.1 of Scilla litardierei. Taxonomy (NCBI): domain Eukaryota; kingdom Viridiplantae; phylum Streptophyta; class Magnoliopsida; order Asparagales; family Asparagaceae; genus Scilla; species Scilla litardierei. The sequence continues at coordinate 22,323 of JAULAV010007167.1, forward strand.
ATTCTTGGATAAGAATGTGTATATATATGTTTATAATCTACGGTATAGTGCATGTATACATGCGTGTATAGTATATACATATAGCGTTATTTGTGTTTCTGGGGTAGGGAAACCCTTATACTATTCAGTCTCCGGTCAGACCTTTAGCATAGAAAGTCCGAGGGCGGACTTGGTTATTAAGGTGGGTAGAATGTAATGACCTTACTTTTCATATACGCGTATTTGTACGTATTTTTGACATAGATACGTCTGTATATTTTTGGGAAGTATGCCCATATTTTTCTTTTAATTATTTGATGTAGGAATTTATTTTAAAAGATTTTAAACTCATTACTTGAATTTAGTAAATGAGAGTATTTGGAGAAATGCATGTATTTGGAGTGTATGAAGTATTTATTCAAGTATTTTTAATTTCTTAAAATACAAAAATCCACATTTTTATTACCATGACAACACATCCTATTAGGTGTCATGTTTTTAGTTAATTAGAGACACATGGCTTATTAGGTGTAAGAAGGAGAGGGTTTTGGGGATTCCTAAAACCTATGCATGAAGAACAAAACCAAGAAAAAGAAAAAGAAAATCTCATTTCACTCTCTCCCTCACTCCCCATTTCTGGCCAAAAATTAGCATGCCCCCTTTCTTTCATTTTTCTTCATCCTCTTCCTTAGAACATACTTCCAATTAGCTCCCCTCTTCAACCTCTAAAAAGCCCCAAAATTCCTTTTCATTCCAACACCAAAAACTAGCCAAAATAGCCAAAAATCAACCATATGGAGACAAGATTGGAGCTTGAAGAAGGAGACTAGGAGCTCAAGTTGGAGGAATTGTTAAGGTAGAAATTCCTTTCACTTATAGTAGGATTTAGTTTTAGGATTAGGAATTCCATTTATGTTAATATGTTATGTGGAATTAGCTAGATGAACAAAATTCTGGAATTTACACAGAATTGGCTGAAACTTTGTTAGCTTGCTGCACCTAATTGGCTACATAGAAATGCATGAAAAAAATATATGTTACTCATATTGTAGTCCTTAATAACTTTCACGTTTACAAGTTTTGCAAATTCGGACTGAAAGCTAGGGTAAAAATTCAGTTTCTAAAACTGGTCTGTTTTTAGACAGTTTTGACACCTTTCAGTAAAACGAGTATAACTCCATGCACACTTTATAAAATATTATGATCTTGATACCGTTGGAAAGCTGACTTCAAGATCTTCAACCCATAATTTTTCTAGATTTTAATTCTGTCTGTAACTTGTAGAAAAATGGACTTGAACTGAACTCAGTTTCTGGTTCAGAATGCTGAAATTATATCTGTTAGGAGAAAATCCACCATAAATCACATATGTCAACTGAGATTATGAAAATTGGTCAGTGAAAGGAAAACACCCATATCTCCAACTTTCGTGAAGGGACCAGACATCAATTCTGACTGTAGATAGGCTAAAAATGATATTCTTTCTGCTGTAACAGTTTTGACAGATTCAAATGCTAATTTTGCTTAGTACTTATCATGGTGTAGTTTTGTTTGAAGTTAAGTTTGTTTGTGCTAATCATGTTCTCAATGACATACCCTTGATACATGTAGTTATGCAGATGGTTCATGAAATATTTGTTATGTCAATAATATTTAAGTTCAATTTGTTTATACTTTCACATTAGTATGAACATAACGATGAGTTTGTGATGATATTTCATGCAATTATTTAATTGAGATGATGATGATGATGATGATGATGATATTTGTTAAAAGTTGGTTAAAGCGGTATTCAAGTCCGCTAGATGATTCGTTGACAAACGAAGTAATATCTTGAAAACTGAGAGTGAGAATGAGGAATGTATCAGTCCTTCTAAAGGAGGGTGACACGGGTTTGGGGGAAAACGGGTAAACTTTAGGAGTTAAGGAGCGGACATATGATATGAATTCTCACCCGCTGTATCACTCCCGGAAGGGCGAGTTGAAAGGGTTGGAGAGGCCGCTGGTGTACCCGTGATGCACCATGACGGTAATTGATGGTTTACTCCGTTTGTCCCACAGAAAAACCGAGCAGGTCTCGCTCTAATGCCTTGCCCCGTTCGGGCATAGAGTTGCGAGAGGCCCCCTCCGGTGCCCGTGTTGCTGGTTGGGGTACCACTTTTTCACCCACCCTGGGTGAAGTCCGCCTCCTTAGCGTCCTACGGTTTACACGGGTTCCAAAAATGTGAATCAACAACTTATTGCAATTGTCTTTAATTTATGAATGTTATCTCATGTCTCCTTATTTTGTTTACTTTAATGCTATTGTCTCATGGTAACATGTTCTTATGATTCTTTTCAATATCTGCATTTCATAATATGGTTTCATATGCATGTTTTGCAAGTTCTTATAACTAAGTTTGCATGTTGGAATGTGATCACTTTTATGCATCATAAACCTTACTTGTTAGACCACCCTCCCCTAGATAGGTAGACCAGTTCTAAAACTGGGTTCTGCTAGAGTGTTAGGAGTTTCTACTGGGTCACGCGTTGACGTGTCCCCGTTGACTTTCAGGTCATGTGAGTTGGAGGTTGGAGATAGCGGCTGGAGCTTCGGAGTTGGTGATCAGTTGTAGTATTGAGTGGTGAGGGGTGTGATGAGAGACTTGTACTTTTTGGTGTTTCTTTTCGGGTGGAACTTTGTACTTAGAGTTGTGAATATGAAGATGTTGGTGTATGTATAAGATGTATCAATGTATCAATAAAATGGAATATTGTACTTTTGTTATTTTCTCAGTGTTTTTATCTGTGGTGGAGTTTTACTTGTACTTCCCAGCACGTGCGTAGTACCTGCAGTGTTCTTCCTACTCTCTTCTTTTCTTTCTTTTTACATAACACTCGCCTCTTCGGGAATACCTGATACGGATTCGTACTTATCCGGTATCTCGGGGACCGGGGCGTTACAGGAAGCATCACCACAAACCAGACACTGGCCTAGAAATTTCCGACACTGATCCTTGACATGGCCAGGCTTGCCGCAGAAATGGCAAGTCTTCAGAATAGGCCCTCCTGGCCTCTTAAACTGAGCAGACTGATTAGGCATGAATCCAGGTCTAACCACAGCTCTCGCCTGTTCCACAGGCCTCTTCCCAGCGCCAACAATTGACCCTCTCCTCTGGTTCACGAGCAGCTCCTGCCTCTTGGCTGCTACCAGAACCTTCTGATAAGACTCCCGGTAAGAGGAGGTCACAAAACTCTGGAGCTCCGAAGCAAGTCCCTGCAGGAACCTCTGAGCTCTCTCCTCAGCGTCCTGCACGATCTTCGGTGCGAACCGACTCAGCCTCATGAACTCCTGGTGATATAGGTCCACCGACGAGTTCCATTGCTTCAATCGATAAAACGCTGCAGCATCTCCTCCCTGGCAGCTTTCAGAAAGAACTCACCCTCAAATCTGGCCTTGAAGGTAGCCCAAGCTATCGGCTCCACCAACATCTTCTCTTCTGCATCCCACCAATTCCGCGCATTATCCTTGAGTTGCCTCTTCGCCAAATCAACCCATCCAGCCGGGGTGATCTTGGCCATCTTCAGATTGTCCTCGATGTTCCGAATCCACTCATCGGCAGCCAGAGGACCCTCAAACCCATCAAAATATGCGGGACCCAGCTCCCGAAATTGCTTCGCTCCTGGCTCAGAGCGAGGGGCATCCGGAAGAGCCCGGGCAGCTCGAGCAAGTGGAGCATTCTGGACTTGCAGAAGCACGCCCTGCTGCACTTGCATCATCTGGAGCATCATCCGCATCATCTCACCGTTGGTGGGTTCCCGCTCAGGCTCCTCATCATGAGGGAGCGCACCATTACCCCCACCACGGGTGAAACGCCTTCCTGCCATCTAATGACACAGAAAACGAATCAGATTAGACTCATAGCTTATGACATCGGACGTCGAACTTAGTTTATTGGACATTCTAATATTATTATCGCTATTCCAAAAATCGCAGTTACAGAAGGACCTGCATGGGCCACCAACAAAACCTGTCACGACCTGCTTCCCTAAAATGGAGGCGAGACGTGAAAAGGTCCGCACGAGAGTGGAGCTGTGAAGCCCCAAACCCGATAAGCGTCAATAAAACATAAGCAGGTCACTGTAACCACAACGGAACAACAATAATAACACAAGGAGAGACTGAAATAAAATCTCATATCTCACAATTGTCCAACATTAAAATAAGTCCAACATCCAGAAAAGCCACCAGACTAAAAGAAAGAGTCTAAAGGCCCAGAACAAGGCCAACAAAAGCAACGACATAACAAAGTATAGGTGCTACGCACCGATAACAAAACAACTGTCTAAACAAAAGTAAAACACAATGAAGACACTAGGACTGGTCCCCAGTGTCCATGTACTCCCTGTCAAACACAAGCTCGGGCTCGGCGTCAGCAAACACCTCGTCCTCAACAAGGTACTCAGGCTCAGGATCTAACATGTGTCACCCAAAAGAGTAAAGGGGCACATGTCAGCAAGTCTAAAAAGACTTGGGCAAGGAAACTGAAAGTAAGGCAACTAGCAACCTAGCAGTTTAGTATGCATGACATGGCAGTTATAACATGAGTGCACAATCAAGACATGGCAAGACAATCTGTACAAGAGAACAATCATCGGGACAAGACAAGAGTAGCCAAGCTACTATCAATCTCAATCAATTCACTAGTCACGTTGTTTGTAGATGTTTACGCCTTACAGCTGAATGGTTTCACATTCGCTGATTGGCCGCTTAACAACTACCCCAAACCCAGAGTTTATGCCTTACCACTGCAGTTGCTGATCGGGCAGACTCCCAGTTGATTGGCCGCTTAACTCTTACCCCCAATACCCTCACGTAATGGAGCCAGGGTCCCCGCACATGAGCTCAACAAGTGAGCCGGGGTTTCCCCGCACATGAGCTCACATTCTTAAACATTTAGCGTAGGGGTGCACCTAGCCGGAGACAAGCAATTCGGGCATTGGCTATCAACCAACACATGGCCCGCTTCTGGAACACGAGCCAGGAACACAAGCATTTGTAGCAAAGCTACGCAATCACAGAAGCACTTAAAGAATGCAATGACATGACAATTAATTTGCGTACCGTTAATGGAAAGTAAACATGACATGGTAATTGTGCAACATGATATATGTCGGAACTAGCTTCGTTGTCAAGCTAATTCCCCAAATTTGCGCCTAGGCGAGTATCATTTCGTCGCCTAGCCTCTTTTACGCCTACAACAAGCAAAATGGCCTAAAACATGGCCTAAACCCTAAGTGGCAAGTTTCACTTGCCTAGCACCGGGGATGACGATCATGAAGGTTCGTCTCACGGATGCTAATCTACGGGGGAAATCGCTGTTATGGGGAACAATCATCAAACAACATGAAATTTCATTAGGGTTTCATAAAAATACAAATAGGTTATAAAAACGTCAAGAGATCGATTTCTTACCGAGAGGAAGCGGAAGAAACACTCCAGAGAACCCTAGGACCAGATCTGGAAACAAATGGAGAAGTTTGGAGAGTTATGGTTTTTGGGGGATTTTGGGGATTTGATGGAAATTTGGGGAAGATGAGAGGTAGATAGAGTGAATGGATGGTTTGGATGATGGATTTAGGGCTTGGAATGGAGGAATAGGGCTTGGAGGAAGATGGGGGCTCAATGGGGGAGATTTTAGGGTTTTGGGTCGAGTGGAGGAAGAAGAAAACGTTTGGGATGGGTATAAATAGGATGGGCTGGCGGCTGCCCAAAAATTAGGGTTTTAACACAGGTTAGTCGGTTAAAGAGAAACCACTGACCGACTAGTTTGGCAACTAGTCGGTCGGTCGACCAACGCAGACCGACTAAGTGTAAACAGTAACTTCTGAACGAAAATAGGATTTTAGAATTAGTCGGTCCATGAACAAATACTGACCGACTAGTTTAACATCTAGTCGGTCGGTGAACGTTCTTAGACCGACTAAGAGTGAACAGTAACTGATACTAAAATTTAGATGATGAGTTAGTCGGTTAAAGAAGCATTGCTGACCGACTAGTTTGCAACCTAGTCGGTCAACCAACGTTCTTAGACCGACTAACGATAAACAGTAACTCCTGAGAAATTTAGAAAGCCAACTAGTCGGTCCAAGAAGGATTGCCGACCGACTGGATCGTCATCTAGTCGGTCGGTGCCCCTTCTTACACCGGCTAATAAGCACCAAAAGTTCCGATACGGAGCGCGAGGCCCTGGGATCGATTCCTAAGACTCCTAGGCTTGATCTAATAGTAAGATACGACCGTTATGAAGTCCGTCACGAATGACATACTTCGAAATCGACAATCCTAAGGAAGAAACGAGAAAATACGACGAATCGATCGAAAATGAAAGCTACGGAGACGAAAACCACACATGAGGAGAAAATCCACCAAAACATATATTATATTATAATAAATCCAAATACATGAAAAGCAGTCGTTACACAGGGCCCCTGGCCGAAGGGCCAGGGCCCCTGGCCGGCCAGGGCAAAGGCCCTGGCCGGCCAATTTTTTAAAAACTTTTTAAAATTTTGTTTTTTTAAAGAGGCTCTACTCCTTGAAGATTAGCCGTTGTGCTCTACTTCATGTGAGACTAGCCATGACATTGTGCTCTACTCTACGGAGATTAGCCAATGTATTTCAAATTTTTGAAAAAGGTGTTTTCAAATAGGTTATGTCCCGTCCTTAATCGGGATAGCGCAATTTAGAATTCCAAGTCCTACCACGATCCGGCCATGGTTATCTAACCCATGGGTGTGTAGAACAGGTCTCGTGGCTTGGCAATTGTTGCGCTAAAATTCTTTGCGCTAACTCTCACCTATTCCATTTTGAAAGATATGTTTTTCAAAAGTATTTTTCCGCTGCTGGTACCATACGGGTATCATTTCTGATTTCTTTTTACTTAAGATAAGTAAGAGGGATACTTTGAAAGTTACTTCTAGATGGTAGTTGGGAACGTAGTGAACTTCTCGATTCTAGAGTAACATTTTAGCGCATCCAAGGAACTTATCAAGTGTTTAAAGAATCGAAACTTTATGCATAGAATTTTGATCGTGTTTTTCATTTTCTTTGCAGTTTTTTGATTCGAATATGTCTACCGCTTCTAAGAACATTGTCGCAGAGCTTAACAAAGGTGAAAAGCTCAACGGCGACAATTATAAACTATGGTCAATAAAAATCCAATATGTTTTGGAGGAGCAAGATGTGCTTGAAACACTCCAAAACATAATGGAAGAACCTGAGTTGGGCAATACGGCCCAACACAAGAGGGACCGGGAAGCTTATGAGACTTGGACTCGAAAGAACAAAATAGCACGTATTACGTTACTGTCCGCAATGGACAATGACATAATGCGTATATTTCGGGAATTCGACCTAGCCAAAGACATATGGTCTGAGCTAGAAGTAAAGTTTGGTGGAACTTCGGTTACCAAACTCCGCTCCTTAAATATTCAATTTGATTCGTACAAGATGCGGCGAGATCATTCTATGAAAAAGCATCTCCGCCACATGGCGAATCTCATAGCTGAATTGAAGGATGCGGGCCTTACGCTGTCTGACGAACAGCAGATCCAAGCAGTCATTCGTTCACTCCCAGAAAGCTGGGATAACATGAAAATGCACCTCACTCATAATGAGTGCATTAAAACTTTAAGCGATGTATCTAAACACCTCGAACTCGAGGAAGAGCGGATTCAAGCCGCAAAACCTAGTGCAGAAGTGCACATGGCCGCTAGTTCCTCACATGGAGGAAATAAGCGGAAGAATAAACGCTTAAGGTTTGTGAACGAACGAAAGCAAGAACCGGAAACCTCAAAGAAGACTAAGAACAAAAGGTGGCAAAAGAATGTGCACTCAAAGAAGAAAAACTTGAAGAAGATCAAGTGCTTTAAGTGCAACAAGTACGGTCACTTCGCCCATACATGTACGGATGGAAGTGATAAGATAAATTGTAGGACTAGTTACATATGTGTTTCTAGTTCCATGTTTCTTACTGAATCTAACTATTTTTGGTTGATTGATTCAGGGGCCACAGACCACGTAGCGAAGGACAGAAGGTTCTTCGTAGAGTATCGAAGGATAACTCAAGGAACAAAGTGGATATACGTCGGCAACAACACTCGTGTTGAAGTCAAGGGCGTCAGAACATGCAAGCTAGTTCTCGACAACGGCCGGACTCTATTATTGCACGACGTCCTCTTTGCTCCAGATATTAGAAGGAATATCGTATCCGTGGTCATGTTAATGTCTTTAGGTTATGTATGGAGGTTCTATGAACAAAAAGTTGACCTTGTTTGTAATAGTTCTTTAATTGGGTTAGGTAATGTTTGTAATGGATTGATTGTTTTGAACACTATGTGTGATGATTCTTCTTATATTAATGAAAGTTTTCATTTGACAAATGCTTCTAATTCTGAATCTGAGATCATTTGTTGGCATGCAAGACTTGGTCACATTGGACCAACTAGAATGGATAGACTTGCCAAAAGTGGCTTGCTATCTAATGTTTCAAAAGTTGAAACGTCAACTTGCGAACATTGTCTTGTAGGGAAAACTTGTCGCAAACCGTTTGGAACTGGCACAAGGGCCGAAGTTCCATTACAGCTTATCCATTCGACATTTGCGGTCCAATGAATGTTAAGACAAGACGCGGGAAGTCTTATTTCATCACCTTCATTGATGACTTCACCCGTTTCGGTCACATTTATTTGATTTCCCACAAACATGAAGCTTTATCTTGCTTCAAAAACTATATGAGTTAAGTGGAAAATCAACTAGATCGCAAGATAAAGGTCTTGCGAACCGATCGGGGTGGAGAATATCAATCAACGAGTTTTAAGGAACTCTGTGATGAAAAAGGCATAGTTCATCAAATAACTATGCCTTATACTCCGCAACAAAACGGTGTTGCGGAAAGAAGAAATAGGACATTGATGGAAATGGTCCGATCAATGATGTCTCAGGCAAATTTGCCTATCACCTTTTGGGGTGATGCATTATTAACGGCAGCATTCATCTTAAACCGTGTACCCTCGAAGTCGGTAAGTTCTACTCCTTATGAGTTGTGGAACAATAGAACTCCAGACTTAAGCATTCTAAAACCTTGGGGTTGTGCCTCTTACGCACATTTATCCTCTCACAAATATGGCAAACTTGGGCCACGTGGGAGGAAGTGTATCTTCATCCGATACGCTGAAAACTCCAAAGGATATGTTTTCGTCGGTCAAGAGGACAATGGGGGTCTAATAGAATTCGAATCGAGGGATGTTGTCTTCTTGGAAAGCGAGTTTCCAAGACAGGGTGAGATAAGTCAAGACTTATCCTTGTTTGAGACTTGGGATCAAGAAGGATCGGAACGTTCGAGTGGGAGAATCCTTGATGGTGAAGAAGAAAATACGTTTCAAACTTCACCAATGGATGATACGAACGATACCAATCCTATTCTGAGTGGGAGTGATGTTATTCCAAGTGGGAGTGATGTCATTCCAAGTGGGAGTGATCAAACTCAAGCAAGACGTAGTAATCGAACGAGGCTAACACCTCTGAGATTTGAGGATGAATTTCCTCAAACATTCATGACATTACTACAAGATGATGACGAACCTGCAAATTTCAAACAGGCCGTCACATGCCCTGCTAAAGATAAATGGATAGCGGCTATGGAAGAAGAACTTCAATCCATGAAAACAAACCAAGTCTGGGACTTGGTTGATTTACCTAAGGGACGTAGAGCCATTGGGAACAAGTGGGTTCTCAAAATCAAGCATAAGGCTGATGGCTCCATCGAGAAATATAAAGCTCGCCTTGTTGCGAAAGGTTTCACGCAACAGGAAGGAATAGACTACGAAGAGACTTTCTCTCCTGTCGTGCGTTTTACCTCCATTCGCTTAATTCTGGCAATGGTGGCTTGTTTGGACCTCGAGTTACATCAGATGGATGTAAAGACTGCTTTTCTTAACGGAGAACTAGATGAGGAGATCTACATGGAACAACCAAACGGGTTCGTACAAGAAGAAAACAAACATAAGGTTTGTAAACTTCGTAAATCCATATATGGTCTTAAACAATCCTCAAGGCAGTGGTATATGCGCTTTCAAGAAGTCGTTTTGTCGTATGGTTTCTCCATGCTCGACAAAGACAACTGCGTATACATTAAGAGGATTAAGAACAAGTATGTAATTATGTCTCTTTATGTAGATGACATACTTATAGCCGGAAATGATAAGCGTCTTATCATGGATATCAAAGCTTGGCTTTCATCCGTCTTTGAAATGAAAGACATGGGTGAAGCTGCATATATCCTTGGGGTTAAGATCTCAAGGAATCGTTCCAAGAAACTTCTTTCTCTCTCTCAAGAGACATATATAAAGAAAGTCTTAGAACGGTTTAATATGCAGGACTGCAAGCCAATTGATACTCCAATAAGCAAAGGCGAGGGTCTATGTTTAGAGATGTGTCCCAAAGATCCAAAAGAAAAGAAAGCTATGGAAAAGGTTCCATACTCCAGTGCTGTCGGGAGTCTGATGTACGCCATGATGTGTACCAGACCGAACATTTGCTATGTTGTTGGTATGGTAAGCCGTTACCAATCCAACCCAGGACAGGCACACTGGAAAGCGGTAAAGAGGATATTAAGGTACCTCAAAGGGACTGAGGACTATGCGTTGTGCTATCAAGGCAATACCTTGAGACTCGAAGGCTATACCGATGCTGATTGGGCAGGTGATCTCGATGAGCGAAGATCTACCTCAGGCTTTGTTTTCTTGCTCGGGAATGTTGCAATATCCTGGAGCAGCAAGAAACAAACCTGCATCGCCCTATCAACCATGGAAGCCGAATTCGTAGCATTCAGCATGGCGGTCCAAGAAGCTGTTTGGCTTAGGAAATTCTTAGACAGGCTGACGAATGCCACTGACTCGAGCACTGTTCCTATATACAGTGATAGTCAAGCCTCGATTGCATATGTCAATGATCCTAAATTTCATTGTAAGACCAAACACATTGATATTCGATTCAAGTTTGCGAAGGACTATGACAAACGGAAGGAAGTAGACATAGGATACATATCCACGCATGAGATGATAGCGGATCCCCTTACTAAGGCGATCCCCAGAGATGTGTTCTACAAACACTTATCATCTATGGGAATGCGTAGGTGCTGAGCTGTATCATGTAATATTTCCCATGTCTATAGAAGATCAAAGTTTAATAAAAGGAAGAAGTTCTTTTATATATTGCATACAAGTTTCTTACAAATGATTTTATACATTTGTGTTTAAGTCTCAGCTATTTTATTGTGTGTATGTCGGACAGATTAAGGTTGGCCCTCTCACATGAGCAACCGCCTTATCTTATCAGATGGATAAAATAGAGATGAGACTAGTTTAAAGTCAAAATCATTAGACAAATGATTTAGAGTCGTGACTTAAACAAGATAGTCGAATGAAAGATCTGCATCATATGGATGCTTACAAAAGATCTGAGATCTGTATCACAAGGATATTTAAAAGAGATCTCATAGGATTTTTTAAATCCTATCTGTCTTATGCAGGATGAGAGTCCGGGAATATTTCATGGGTAGTAAGGGGACTCAAAAGATAGGCACTGTGGTGTCTGATATTTCATCCGTACAACATCATTAAGACATACTCTCCCTGGGAAAGGAGTGATGTTGTAATACGTGTTCATACCACGTATGCATTTCGACCACTGAGTTAGTAGCAATAGTGTTTGCTATTATGTGAGACTCAAAGGCCATATGGGTCTTAACTCTTACCCTCAAGGACTCCAATTGGTTCCGTTAGATTTGACGAGATGATCACTATCTTAGCGTGTTGCTAATGGGCTATGATAATTCGGCTCGGCGGGGCACGTTAGAAAAGCGAATCAATTCAAGATCAGAAGGTTCGCAAGAAGAGGAAGATTGATTTCATATTCGCATTTGGACTTTAATGATTCAAAGCTGGCCAGCCAATTGTAATCCAGATGGGATTCAATTGTTGAATATAAAGTATAAGAAATGTGAAGAAATAATCTAGGGTAAAGCATGCGTTGAACTACTCAACTTTGCACCTTCGAGGTCGTTGTGTATCTCTAACAAGTGCACAACAACAGACTCTACGCGCATGACGGTCGCACGGTCTATTTCTCGGTATGATAGATGAAAGAACTATGAGAAAGACGTTCTCTTACAATCCCCTCAAGTGTGAGTGGGAGATGTTGGATATGGATGACGTTTGTACACCCTTGTAGGGGATGTACGAGGGAACACGGACCTCGAACGTCGCACACACAAAGTCGTGTGCAAAGGGAATCTGTTCCCTTGCGGAGAGGATCTCTAGATTAATGGGAAAGTCGCATTATATGTGCATAAGTGCATGCGACATATGGCTAATAAAGGGGTAATATCTTAAGCTTATGTTGTACCATGCATATGGTACAACTTAAGCTTATAATGTGCCATGTATGATGGTACACCTTAGTTAAATTGTTCCAAAGGAACAATTACTCCTAAAATAACTACCTTGGGGGCTATACATAAGACCCAAGGGTTAGCCATTTCCTTACACTTTTGCATGGCATTCTTGCATGCATTTTCATTCTAGCGAAGCTCTGCCGAAATCCTTCCTCTCCCTTTATCCAAGTTCTTAATCTAAAAGTAGAGATTTAGATTGTGGATTTAGTAGCCTTACTCTGTTCGTGAGAAGACTCGATCCATCGTGGCGAATCCGAAGGCGAAGTTCTGTGACTACCGTGCCGCATACGCAAGCGTAAGTCTCAACTTCATTTATCAATCCTAACTCTGTTTTGGCAGGATCCAACACTCGTCAGCCGTAAGTCGAAGGGGCCTTACCCATCACCACCAAACAACCCTTGTCGTCAGCCGTAAGCTGATGGATCCCCCCTCGCAACTGAATGACCCGCGACCCTTTTGTCAGCCGTAAGTCGAGGGATCTCCCTTGCCACAGAACGACCCAGGTGCTCGTCGGCCGTAAGTCGAAGGGGCCTCGTCCCTCGCCACCGAATGACCCTTGTCATCAGTCGTAAGCCAAGGGATACCCCATCGCCACTGAACGACCTGCGACCCTCGTCGTCAATCGTAATCTGAGGGATTCCCCCTTGCACTGAACGACCCCCAGTGCTTGTCGGCCGTAAGTCGAAGCGGCCTCGCCCCTCGCCACCGAACGACCCTTGACGTCAGCTGTAGGCCGAGGGATCTGTGGGATCCTGCCAAAACAGAGTTAGGATCGATAATTAAAGTGGAGACTTACGCTAGCGTATGCGGAGCGGTAGTCTCGGAACTTTGCCTTCGGATTCGCCACGACGGATCGAGTCTTCTCACGAACGGAGTAAGGCTACTAATCCACAATCTAAATCTCTATTTTAGATTAAGAACTTGGATGGAGGGAGAGGAAATATTTCTGCAGAGCTTCGCTATGAAGAAGTTGCATGCATGAATTTCATGCAAATGGTGTAAGGAAAATGGCTACCCTTGGGTCTTATTTATAGCCCCCAAGGTAGTTATTTTAGGGTAAGTTGTTCCTTTGGAACAACTTAATTAAGGTGTACCATGATGCATGGCACATTATAAGCTTAAGTTGTACCATATGCATGGTACAACATAAGCTTAAGATATTCCCCCTTTATTAGCCATATGTCGCATGCATTTATGCATATATAATGCGACTTTCCCACTCATACAGAGATCCTCTCCGCAAGGGAACAGATTCCCTTTGCACACGACTTCGTGTGCGCGACGTTCGAGGTCCGTATTCCCTCGTACATCCCCCACAAGGGTGTACAAACGTCTTCCATATCCAACATCTCCCACTCACACTTGAGGGGATTGTAAGAGAACGTCTTTCCCATAGTTCTTTCATCTATCATACCGAGAAATAGACCGTGCGACCGTCATGCGCGTAGAGTCTGTTGTTGTGCACTTGTTAGAGATACACAACGACCTCGAAGGTGCAAAGTTGAGTAGTTCAACGCATGCTTTACCCTAGATTATTTCTTCACATTTTCTTGTACTTTATATTCAACAATTGAATCCCATCTGGATTACAATTGGCTGGCCAGCTTTGAATCACTAAAGTCCAAATGCGAATATGAAATCAATCTTCCACTTCTTGCGAACCTTCTGATCTTGACTTGATTCGCTTTTCTAACGTTCCCCGCCGAGCCGAATTACCATAGCCCATTAGTAACATGCTAAGATAGCGATCATCTCGTCAAATCTAAAGGAACCAATTGGAGTCCTTGAGGGTAAGAGTTAAGACCCGTATGGCCTTTGAGTCTCACATAATAGCAAACACTATTGCTACTAACTCAGTGGTCGAAATGCATACGTGGTATGAACACGTATTACAACATCACTCCTTTCCCAGGGAGAGTATGTCTTAATGATGTTGTACGGATGAAAGATCAGACACCACAGCGCCTATCTTTTTGAGTCCCCTTACTACTCGTGAAATATTCACGGACTCTCATCCTGCATAAGACAGATAGGATTTAAAAAATCCAATGAGATCTTTATATCCTTGTGATACAGATCTCAGATCTTTTGTAAGCATCCGTATGATGCAGATCTTTTATTCGACTATCTTGTTTAAGTCATGACTCTAAATCATTTGTCTAATGATTTTGACTTTAAACTAGTCTCATCTCTATCTTATCCATCTGATAAGATAAGGCGGTTGCTCATGTGAGAGAGCCAACCTTAATCTGTCCGACATACACACAAAAAAATAGCTGAGACTTAAACACAAATGTTTAAAATCATTTGTAAGAAACTTGTATGCAATATATAAAAGAACTTCTTTCTTTTATTAAACTTTGATCTTCTATAGACATGGGAAATATTACATGATACAGCTCAGCACTTACGCATTCCCATAGATGATAAGTGTTTGAAAAACACATCTCTGGGGATCGCCTTAGTAAGGGGATCCGCTATCATCTCATGCGTGGATATGTATCCTATGTCTACTTCCTTCCATTTGTCATAATCCTTTACAAACTTGAATCGAATGTCAATGTGTTTGGTCTTACAATGAAATTTAGGATCTTTGACATAGGCAATCGAAGCTTGACTATCACTGTATATAGGAACAGTGCTCGAGTCAGAGGCATTCGTCAGCCTGTCTAAGAATTTCCTAAGCCAAACAGCTTCTTGGACCGCCATGCTGAATGCTACGAATTCGGCTTCCATGGTTGATAAGGCGATGCAGGTTTGCTTCTTGCTGCTCCAGGATATTGCACCATTCCCGAGCAAGTAAACAAAGCCTGAGGTAGATCTTCGCTCGTCGAGATCACCCGCCCAATCAGCATCGGTATAGCCTTCGAGTCTCAAGGTATTGCCTTGATAGCATAACGCATAGTCCGCAGTCCCTTTGAGGTATCTTAATATCCTCTTCACCGCTTTCCAGTGTGCTTGTCCTGGGTTGGATTGGTAACAGCTTACCATACCAACAGCATAGCAAATGTCCGGTCTGGTACACATCATGGCGTACATCAGACTCCCGACAGCACTGGAGTATGGAACTTTTTCCATAGCTTTCTTTTCTTTTGGATCTTTGGGACACATCTCCAAACATAGACCCTCGCCTTTGCTTATTGGAGTATCAATTGGCTTGCAATCCTGCATATTAAACCGTTCTAAAACTTTCTTTATATATGTCTCTTGAGAGAGAGAAAGAAGTTTCTTGGAACGATTCCTTGATATCTTAACCCCAAGGATATATGCAGCTTCACCCATGTCTTTCATCTCAAAGACGGATGAAAGCCAAGTTTTGATATCCAAGATAAGACGCTTATCATTTCCGGCTATAAGTATGTCATCTACATAAAGAGACATAATTACATACTTGTTTTTTAATCCTCTTAATATACACGCAGTTGTCTTCGTCGAGCATGGAGAAACCATACGACAAAACGACTTCTTGAAAGCGCATATACCACTGCCTTGAGGATTGTTTAAGACCATATATGGATTTACGAAGTTTACAAACCTTATGTTTGTTTTCTTCTTGTACAAACCCGTTTGGTTGTTCCATGTAGATCTCCTCATCTAGTTCTCCGTTAAGAAAAGCAGTCTTTACATCCATCTGATGTAACTCGAGGTCCAAACAAGCCACCATTGCCAGAATTAAGCGAATGGAGATAAAACGCACGACAGGAGAGAAAGTCTCTTCGTAGTCTATTCCTTCCTGTTGCGTGAAACCTTTCGCAACAAGGTGAGCTTTATATTTCTCGATGGAGCCATCAGCCTTATGCTTGATTTTGAGAACCCACTTGTTCCCAATGGCTCTACGTCCCTTAGGTAAATTCACCAAGTCCCAGACTTGGTTTGTTTTCATGGATTGAAGTTCTTCTTCCATTGCCACTATCCATTTATCTTTAGCAGGGCATGTGACGGCCTGTTTGAAATTTGCAGGTTCGTCATCATCTTGTAGTAATGTCATGAATGTTTGAGGAAATTCATCCTCAAATCTCAGAGGTGTTAGCCTCGTTCGATTACTACGTCTTGTTTGAGTTTGATCACTCCCACTTGGAATGACATCACTCCCACTTGGAATAACATCACTCCCACTCGGAATAGGATTGGTATCGTTCGTATCATCCATTGGTGAAGTTTGAAACGTATTTTCTTCTTCACCAAGAATTCTCCCACTCGAACGTTCCGATCCTTCTTGATCCCAAGTCTCAAACAAGGATAAGTCTTGACTTATCTCACCCTGTCTTGGAAACTCTTTTTCCAAGAAGACAACATCCCTCGATTCGAATTCTATTAGACCCACATTGTCCTCTTGACCGACGAAAACATATCCTTTGGAGTTTTCAGCGTATCGGATGAAGATACACTTCCTCCCACGTGGCCCAAGTTTGCCATATTTGTGAGAGGATAAATGTGCGTAAGAGGCACAACCCCAAGGTTTTAGAATGTTAAAGTCTGGAGTTCTATTGTTCCACAACTCATAAGGAGTAGAACTTACCGACTTCGAGGGTACACGGTTTAAGATGAATGCTGCCGTCAATAATGCGTCACCCTAAAAGGTGATAGGCAAATTTGCCTGAGACATCATTGATCGGACCATTTCCATCAATGTCCTATTTCTTCTTTCCGCAACACCGTTTTGTTGTGGAGTGTAAGGCATAGTTACCTGATGTACTATGCCTTTTTCATCACAAAGTTCCTTAAAACTTATTGATTGATATTCACCACCCCTATCGGTTCGCAAAACCTTAATCTTGCGATCTAATTGATTCTCCACTAAACTCATATAGTTTTTAAAGCAAGCCAAAGCTTCACTTTTGTGGGATATCAAATAGATATGTCCGAAACGGGTGAAGTCATCAATGAATGTGATGAAATAGGACTTCCCGCGTCTTGTCTTAACATTCATTGGACCGCAAATGTCCGAATGGATAAGCTGTAATGGAACTTCGGCCCTTGTGCCAGTTCCAAACGGCTTGCGACAAGTTTTCCCTACAAGACAATGTTCGCAAGTTGACATTTCAACTTTTGAAACATTAGATAGCAAGCCACTTTTGGCAAGTCTATCCATTCTAGTTGGTCCAATATGACCAAGTCTTGCATGCCAACAAATGATCTCAGACTCAGAGTTAGAAGCATTTGTCAAATGGAAACTTTCATTAATGGAAGAAGAATCATCATACATTGTATTTAAAACAATTAATCCATTACAAACATTACCAGAACCAATCAAAGAATTATTACAAACAAGGTCAACATATTGTTTATAGAACCTCCACTCATAATCTAAAGACATTAACATGACCACGGAAACGATATTCCTTCTAATATCTGGAGCAAAGAGGACGTCGTGCAATAATAATGTCCGGCCGTTGTCGAGAACTAGCTTACATGTTCTGACGCCTTTGACTTCAACACGAGTGTTGTTGCCGACGTATATCCACTTTGTTCCTTGAGTTATCCTTCGATACTCTACGAAGAACCTTCTGTCCTTCGCAACGTGGTCTGTGGCCCCTGAATCAATCAACCAAAAATAGTTAGATTCAGCAAGAAACATGGAACTAGAAACACATATGTAACTAGCCCTACAAGTTACCTTATCACTTCCATCCGTACACTTACGGGCGAAGTGACCGTACTTGTTGCACTTAAAGCACTTGATCTTCTTCAAGTTTTTCTTCTTTGAGTGCACATTCTTTTGCCACTTTTTGTTCTTAGTCTTCTTTGAGGTTTCCGGTTCTTGCTTTCGTTCGTTCACAAACCTTAAGCGTTTCCGCTTATTTCCTCCATGTGAGGAACTAGCGGCCACGTGCACTTCTGCACTTGGTTTTGCGGCTTGAATCCGCTCTTCCTCGAGTTCGAGGTGTTTCGAAACATCGCTTAAAGTTTTAATGCACTCATTATGAGTGAGGTGCATTTTCATGTTATCCCAGCTATCTGGGAGTGAACGAATGACTGCTTGGATCTGCTGTTCGTCAGACAGCGTAACACCCGCATCCTTTAATTCAGATATTAGATTCGCCATGTGGCGGATATGCTTTTTCATAGAATGATCTCGCCGCATCTTGTACGAATCAAATTGAATATTCAAGGAGCGGAGTTTGGTAACCGAAGTTCCACCAAACTTTACTTCTAGCTCAGACCATATGTCTTTGGCTAGATCGAATTCCCGAAATAGACGCATTATGTCATTGTCCATTGCGGACAGTAACGTAATACGTGCTATTTTGTTCTTTCGAGTCCAAGTGTCATAAGCTTCCCGGTCCCTTTTGTGTTGGGCCGTATTGCCCAACTCAGGTTCTACCATTATGTTTTGGAGTGTTTCGAGCACATCTTGCTCCTCCAAAACATATTGGATCTTTATTGACCAAAGTTTATAATTGTCGCCGTTGAGCTTTTCACCTTTGTTAAGCTCTGCGACAATATTCTTAGAAGCGGTAGACATTTTCGATTCAAAAAACTGCAAAGAGAATGAAAAACACGATCAAAATTCAATGCATAAAGTTTCGATTCTTTAAACACTTGATAAGTTCCTTGGATGCGTTGAAATGTTACTCTAGAATCGAGAAGTTCACTACGTTCCCAACTACCATCTAGAAGTAACTTTCAAAGTATCCCTCTTACTTATCTTAAGTAAAAAGAAATCAGAAATAATACCCGTATGGTATTTGCAGCGGAAAATTACTTTGAAAAACATATCTTTCAAAATAGAATAGGTGAGAATTAGCGCAAAGAATTTTAACGCAACAATTGCCAAGCCACGAGACCTGTTCTACACACCCATGGGTTAGATAACCATGGCCGGATCGTGGTAGGACTTGGAATTCTAAATTGCGCTATCCCGATTAAGGACGGGACATAACCTATTTGAAAACATCTTTTCCAAAAAATTTGAAAGCACGTTGGCTAATCTCCGTAGAGTAGAGCACAACGTCACAAGTACATTGGCTAATCTCCGTAGAGTAGAGCACAATGACATGGCTAATCTCGCATGAAGTAGAGCACTATGGCTAATCTTCAAGGAGTAGAGCCCAAAAAACTTCATTAAAACGTTAGTCCCGTATGAACTAGACGGCACTGTGGTTAGCCCCGTATGGGCTAATTGACACATTCGAGTTTGACCAATGCCCTTTGTCACCCCGTATGGGTCAGTTGACAAATTTGCAGCCGACTCAGACCTTCTGCCAGATTGGTCGACCAAAAACACAAAATTGGTCGACCAATTTTCGAAATGCAAATTCTCCCGACCAGGGCCTCTGCCCTGGCCGGGGCTTGGCCAAGGGCCGGCCAGGGCCTCTGCCCTGGCCGGCCAGGGGCCCTGGCCCCCTTGGCCAGGGTCGGCCAGGCCCTGGCCTCTGCCAGGGCCGGCCGGCCAGGCCACTGGCCGGGGCCAGGGCTCCTGCCCTGGCCTCGGCCAGGCCCTGGCCTAAGGCCAGGGCGCTGCCCTGGCCTCTGCCAGGGCGGCCTGGCCGCTGGCCGGGGCCAGGGCTCCTGCCCTGGCCTCGGCCAGGCCCTGGCCTCTGCCAAGGCCGGCAGGCCGCTGGCCGGGGCCAGGGCTCCTGCCCTGGCCTCGGCCAGGCCCTGGCCTGAGGCCAGGGCACCGGCCCTGGCCACTGCCAGGGCCGGCCTGGCCCTGGCAGTGGCCAGGGCGCCGGCCCTGGCCTCTGCCAGGGCCGGCAGGCCGGCCAAGGGCCGGCCCTGGCCACTGCCAGGGCCGGCCTGGCCGGCAGGGCTTGGCCAAGGCCGGCCACTGCCGGCCTGGCCAAGGCCGGCCACTGCCGGCCTGGCCTTGGCCGGCCACTGCCGGCCTGGCCATGGCCGGCCATGGCTTGGCCATGGCCGGTCATGGCCAAGGCCATTCGGCGTTGGCCGGCCATGGCCCCTTTGGCCATGGCCGGCCACCCCCTTTAAATGGGGTTGCCGCACTCATTCCTCCCCCTTGATGGGGTGGTCGCCGGTGGTTATTGGCCGTAGCCAACCCCCTCCTCATGGGGAGAGGGGGTGCATGGCCTTCATAGCCCATTTGGCCATGGTGCACATGCACCAAATTTTCCTCTTACCCGATGGAAATAACTTCCATCATCTTCCTCGATGAAGCACCCGTTCGTCGATGAAGCACCCGTTCGTCGAGAAATTAGTTATTTCCTAATGGCCGTGTGCCAAAAATGAATAACGTACTACGTGAACGGTCGGTTCTTCCCGTCACGGAGAGTTCCTACCATATCCGTAATGATAGGAGACCCTAACGTGAAAAGAACAACCGCTGCGTTCTCTCCGTCACGAAGCGTTCCTACTATATCCGTAATAGTAGGAGACCCATTCGTGAAAAAGACAACGACTCGTTCGTAGTTTCGACGGGGTGGTGGATTGACCGGGGCGAACCCATATGGCTCTGATACCAATGTGGGATCCTGCCAAAACAGAGTTAGGATCGATAATTAAAGTGGAGACTTACGCTAGCGTATGCGGAGCGGTAGTCTCGGAACTTTGCCTTCGGATTCGCCACGACGGATCGAGTCTTCTCACGAACGGAGTAAGGCTACTAATCCACAATCTAAATCTCTATTTTAGATTAAGAACTTGGATGGAGGGAGAGGAAATATTTCTGCAGAGCTTCGCTATGAAGAAGTTGCATGCATGAATTTCATGCAAATGGTGTAAGGAAAATGGCTACCCTTGGGTCTTATTTATAGCCCCCAAGGTAGTTATTTTAGGGTAAGTTGTTCCTTTGGAACAACTTAATTAAGGTGTATCATGATGCATGGCACATTATAAGCTTAAGTTGTACCATATGCATGGTACAACATAAGCTTAAGATATTCCCCCTTTATTAGCCATATGTCGCATGCATTTATGCATATATAATGCGACTTTCCCACTCATACAGAGATCCTCTCCGCAAGGGAACAGATTCCCTTTGCACACGACTTCGTGTGCGCGACGTTCGAGGTCCGTATTCCCTCGTACATCCCCCACAAGGGTGTACAAACGTCTTCCATATCCAACAGGATCCCCTCTCGCCACTGAATGACCCGTGACGCTTATCAGCCGTAGGTCGAGGGATTCTCCCTTGCCACTGAACGACACCCGACGCTCGCCGGCCATATGTCGAAGGGGCTTTGCCCCTCGCTACCCAAGGAAGCGTGATTTATGGTTTAAAAGCATCGATTGAATGCACCTAACATATCAACGACAAAACTTGCCTAAAGTTTACTATGAAATTTGAAGTTGAGTCGTTGAGGGGCCATACACACGCATGTATTCACGAAAAAAAAGAAAGAAATGTGACAGCATACCAAGCTTGCAAAAAGTTTTTCATTTATTTGAATGAAAGAAAATTGTAAGAAGCCTAAAACTAAGGCATGCCAGCCTAAGAGGGAGGAGGAGCACTTCCAGACGCAAAGACTCTGGTAAAAGCCTCTATCGCCTTTGTAAACTTTGTCGTAAGCTCCGCCTTCTCCCTCGTTGCAGCCTCCTCGAGCCATGCGACTTTTATTTGAAGCTCAGCCGCCTCCACCTTGCAAGCTTCTGCCCACCTCTCGGAGTCGAAAGCTTTGGCTCGAAGCTTGACCATTTCCCTCCGAGAGGCGTCGAGCTCCACCTTGAGCTAAGACATCTCCAACCGCCATTGAAGCTCGACAGACTTGTAGAGCTCCGATAGTGACGAGAGGCTGTACTTAGCCTCTGTAGTCGCCCACTCGGCTGCCGCTTTTTCCGCATGGGCTTTTCCTAGGGCCTCCTCCGCCTCCTTCGTCCGAGCCTCAAGGCCGACCGCTTTGCGCTCTGCATCTACCACCCGCCGACCTCTTTCGATCAAGTCGACAGCTTGACGGCACAACACGGCTCTGAGAATGGACATCTGCAAAGAAGGAGGTTAGTCAAAGAACGACTGACTCAGACGACGGTAAACAAGGACTCAGGTGACGTATCTGGTATCCACTCCCCACAAAAAATTTGGCCACCCTTTCGAGGTCCAACCTCTGCAGGAGCTCCAGATCCCTAGGGAGAATCGAGTTCTCCACCAACCGAGCAGTCGTCCCGAAATCCAGCAAGGCCGACTCCTCCTTTCCAATGACGAAGAGAGAAAGGTGAAATTCACCTAGTACTGGCCCCAAGGATCGAGACGAAAGACAATTGAGCAGTAAAGCTCGATCGAACTCCGCAGGGATCGGGCCGACCAAAGGAACGGGTGACATAATGTCGCCCCAGGGCCACTGATCCAGAAGGGGTGTCACGGGGGCCTGAGACGTCGAAGGAGTCTCCACCACCCCTGAGGCTTGAGAGGAGCGACCCCCATGCCTTTCCCCAAGGGATCCTCCTCCTCCACTCTCCTCCTCTTTCCGGACTCCTCCTCCCTATGGGAGGGCATCTCCTCTTCTGACCGACCGCTTCGGTCAGCTGAGCAGCGTCGGCAACGTCAACGTCGACCACCACCTGTGGCTCTACAACCACGACGGAGGCCAGGGACACGGCGGGCCGCACGTGGGCCTGGTTGGAGGCCTCTCTCGAAGAGGCTCGGAAAGATGGCCTGGAGCTCTGCCTAATCTCCCATCCATCAGAAGAAGAGCTCTGGTTGATCGGGAGAGGAGACCGAGAGCTGGACCCCTCAATGCGTGCGCTTGACCTTTCAACACGGGCACCCAACCTTTCGACGCTTATCTTCTTCTTCTGCTGCTCCCTCCAAACTCGGTCTATACCGAAATCACCGCTCCATCGATTTCTGTTAGTCATATCTACAAACGACGGATATAATTATCGTGAGTGGCAAAGATAAAGACATAGAGTCAAAATACATTACCCAGGCTCCACAAAGTGGTTTTCAACGTATGATCATCCAACAAATTCTGAGACGACCTTTCTCGCCTCGGTCAACCCAGAAGGAGCTTCATCGCCTCAGCCTCGTTCGATAATCCTAGCTCTGACCTCCTCTGTTGATAATCTAGACTCTTCCGCAAGCCCAGGATTCGGAGAACTCCAGCCATTGAGCAACGGACCCAATTTGGGAAGTACGACAAACACAAAGGTATCCTCCTACCGTATCCTCCTACACAGGGTCGGAAATCGGAAGATCGTATATGAGCCTCACTCCAGGGCGAGCAGCAATATGGTACCACACTCGGCAAGGGTCGGATACTATCCTAAAGAAGTACTTGAATAGCCCGAGGGTCGGTCGAACCCCACAGAGCTCACACATCACGATGAAGCCAACTAAGGGGGGAAAGCTTAAGCAGCAAATCTACAAATAGAAAGCTCCAAAGAGCACAGAACCTCTACGATGAATGGGTGAAGGGGGAACCGGAGCCCTATACGAAAAGCTTTAAGATACACCCCAACCTCACTCATCTGGGGGAAGCACACTCTCTCATCCGAATTAAGCACTCTAACCCTAAAAGGACGACAAACAACATTGCCAAACCTCAGCAGTCAGGTCGAGGAAAAACATAGGGGCCATTTCTAAGATGACTTCAAGAACCTTCAAACACCGATCCCTCTGGTGAATGGGAAGGCGTGGCTCAATCCAAACTCCTTTTCGCTTCCTAGGAACTTCTTCGCATCGAGGGGGCCGGAGGCGTGCCATGAGTTCCTCGTAGGTCGGCTCCTTCAGTACGACTGGAGCAAACATACCCGATGAACCTAGAGAGAATCAAAATCGGATAGGGGATCCTTAGAAGGAGTAGGCGATCTCTGGGAAGGCGACGCTGGAAGCAAGCTTTCGAAACAACGAAGAAGGCGAAGCAGAAAGATCTCTTCTTCTTCCTCGCTTTTGTTTCTTATATGATGGAATCCAACCGACTGGCGCCCGATGCACGACGCATGTCCAAAGCCAGCCACGATAAATGGCGGAGATCACTCCAAAGGTGAAAGGGTTTTGGCGGAACAAATCAAATCAAATGTTTCAAAAACCGTGCGCATTTAAGGAGATTACTTATCATTTGGTCTCAATCAGCGCGATTTCTGAGGCACGAATGATGGGGGCCATTGTTAGTGCACGGGTACAAATCCAGCTGGAGTATCCGCATACCCGACCCATTTGGCGTCTGCAACCCGATACTCTCCCCCGCTCGTAGCGGGGTATCGCCGAGTCAGACGAATGGGTCGTCCGACCGTTAGGCTGGCGCTAACATTCAGGAGAAAGTTAATGGGGCCGGGAAATGGACAGCCGTTATCTCGAATCCTGGAGAAGATCGTGCCCGAATCAATGAGGGACGGTTACACACAAACAAGTGGTAATCACCTATAAATAGACCAAAGGGCGAAGGTAAAGGGGTTCCAATTCCAAGGTACGAGGCCTAAGACATAGAACTCTACTTTCTCAGCTGATACTTCTTATGCATTCGAGCTTGCGCCGCCAGTCTTGAGACGAACCTCCGTGGGCCGATCTCAGCTGCACCAGCCTCCCTCTCTTCCTTAAGTTTCCACACTAACTTAGTATCGGAGGGAATTTG
Source organism: Scilla litardierei (assembly GCA_030789695.1). Classification (NCBI taxonomy): domain Eukaryota; kingdom Viridiplantae; phylum Streptophyta; class Magnoliopsida; order Asparagales; family Asparagaceae; genus Scilla; species Scilla litardierei. Next base: position 47,263 of record JAULAV010007167.1, read on the forward strand.
GGTCAGAACCCAGATCCGACCCCCCTAACGTGTTCCTGTGGTGCAGATCAACGATCATCATCCAGCGTCGAGGGTCGTCATTGAGTTTCCGAGCCTCATACGATCGATGCAACCACAGTTCGAATTTCGATCAAGCACTGCATCATCGTCTACATCCATCACATGACCCAAGTTCCTTCAACCTCAGGTCCTACCCCATCGGCTAACGAGGCTCCAACTCAGTACCAGGGTCCTACGTCAGCCTGACAATTGTCTCGGTCATTTTTGGCCTTAACAGAGAGAGTTTGTACTCTTTTCCTTAGCTATGGTTTTTTCCCACACTGTTTTCCATAGCCAAAGGTTTTAACGAGGCAAACATTATCAACTCAGGATCCTGAAGTATCCACCCTTTGTGAGACTCATAAAACACTCAAAATCCCGAAGTATTCATGAGCAAAGTCCACACCTATGACTGGATAAGGGAGAATGTTTTAAACGGATGTTGACGAAAGTTTGTATTATGATTGCATCTTATCCAGGATAAGATCATATCTATTGTAACCATATCCATGTACGATCTTCCCTCTACTATAAATAAAGGACTGAGGCCTCCCCCTCCCACAGATTTGATGCTTCACAACGGTAAGTTAATAAATGAAAAACAAAAAGATGGGTTTTCGCTTTTAATCAAAAATTCAGGAGGGTTTCTGCAGGTAATCCTACTTTATGTAGGGTAAAGCATATCAGTAGGATAACACACAAGAATCAAAATCAGTATAATACGCTTGATAAGATCCCATTGAGTACTTGGATTGTAACCTATGATAACATCAATGGCATAGTTTTCATACTTTATGCTTATATCCTTATTACAATTTAATACAATTGAGGGATGTTTTTGAATTTGTCACATGTGACAATGTTACATCACCACATGAGACAAGCTCATTAAACCCAAAACCCAAAAAAAAACAAAACACCACCCATCCCCCAAAACACACCCAAACCCAAAACACACAAAATCACACCCCCAATAAAAAAACCAAAATCCCCAAGATAATACACACTCAAAACAATCTTATCATTTTCACTCGTTTTTACACTCATCGAAACACCCGTATGGGTCCCGCATCCTGATTGGGGTGTCTGTGCACTTTGTGCACAGGTTATTTCTAGTCCTTATTACAATTGAGGGAGGAATGTTTTTGAATTTATCTCATGTGGCAATGTCACATCGCCACATGGGACAACTTCCTTAAACCCAAAACCCAAAAAACCCAAAGCCCCACCCAACCCCCAAAACACACAAAAACCCAAAACATCCAAAATCACACACCGAATCAAAAAACCAAAAACCCTAAGTCAATACACACACTCAAACACACTCTTCTCATTTTCACATGTTTTTGCATTCATCGAAACACACATGTGGGTCACGCGTCCTGATTATGTGTGTTGGTTTTTAGGGGGTGTCCATGGACTTTGTGCACAGGTTATTTCTCGTCTATATTACAATTCATGACTATTTCTAGTCTTAATTGGGGGGGGGGGGGGGGGGGGGGGGGGGGGGGGTTTAGGGCCATTAATGGCATCATCGCTGGGCCTATTCTTACGTGATGGGCTTTATTGTTTTGTCCGAAAAGATGCTGGAGTTTAAGGCCTAAGACGGTCAGCGAGTTAAGCCCAACGAGTAGGCAGGCAGGCAGGCCTGCCCGAATCTATATGGGCATGTCAAGAATTGAGTTTTTTTATTGAATAAAAATGCCAAAGGATTGACCAAACCGTCCATTCTTTAAAGGCCCATACGCATGCATCATATTTTTCAAAGCGCAATGAAACTCCCATCATAATGAGAGAAAGAACTGTAATAAAAGAAGTAAATGATCTTATTGCAGCACGCTTTTTACGCGCACTGCACGTGCCGCTCATCAAGCCATCGTTCTTTTGTTTATCATGGGAGAAGAATGTTGGTCAATGACAATTTCCTTCATCCCATAGCCTGCTTAATTATCCTATTTGTCATTGGACTAACTTGGAAATCGGAAAAGGCTATTCGGGCCCTCAACCCAGCCCAGAGTTGCCTCGGCTAATACCCTTATCTGTCTGTGTCTTCTGTGCACGTCTTAAAAGATTCATCCAAAAATACCCCGAATGACATTGTGAGAGGTCGAGGTTCGATTCATGCTTTCCGATGTACCAGAAAAACATTGTCGTCTACTCAACCGTCATTGAATAAGTCACCATGGCCCAAAGAGACTCACTCTGTTCATATGCTCGCTGTGACGGGTCCTATCTGATTTCTCGCCTGTCATCAATATGGATTCCTACTTGAAATGCAAACAATTTGTCCCCCATCGACATAAATTGTACCTTGCCGGAGCCTTACCTTTGCATGTCCATCAATAAAATCTTTCCCCCCAAAAAAAAATTATCAAGAAAAATCAAAGAGCATTTTCCATTCCAACTGTTGCATCATTGGGCCGACACTCGAGGGACTCGTTCAGCGAGTAATCAAAGCCCACAAAGCCCAAGAAAGAAATCTAAAGCAAACTCAGTCAAAGCCCACGCGCCATTTGACCGTTGCACTTCCGTCCATCCAACAGAGGATTAGAGGAAGCTCATAAATAGTGGGGATGTGTGCGACGGTTACTCCTATTAAGGGGAGAGGACCATGGCGTCATAATTGGTGACCGTTATCCTCCCAACGTCAATGAAGAGGCCGAAGAAATCTATTAATAACAAGTGATGAATAGAACAAGAGAGGTACGAGATTCGATACTCTGGCATTTTATATTCCACTTAATATTTCTTCCTCTAGACAGTTGCGACGCCTGACTCGAGCCGAGCCTCCGTGGGCCGATCTCAGCAGCCCCAAGCTCCCTCCCTTAAGTCCCATACTAACTTAATCATATAAGGGGATTTGGGTTGGGACCCAGATCCGACCCCCATGACATTCATCTGTGCTACAGAAAGCTCGTGGAGTGTCTCAACAAGAAGGTCATATCTCCATAGACGTTCGTTTTAAGATTCAATCTATTTGGCGGGTCGAACGTCCATCACACTCCAATTCCTCCTATCAACGACCCCGGTTCTACTAACCAGGTTCCCACGCAACCAGCTGACGATGCTCCACGTCAAGAGGAGATGTCTACATCAGCCCATATACTGTTAACGCCTTTTTTGGCCTTAACAATTGGTGCCGTCGGTGGGAAACCAACAGTCGATATCCTGAAGCATCAGCAATGTCGACTGGACCCAGCAACCTCGGACCAAATCCTGGTCCAAGTGAAAACCAGAATGCGAACAACATTGGAATCGAAGACGTTGCGGAATCCGCGTCTTCATCAAAGGGGGCCAGAGTGCCCAAAGTTTCTCAGCAATTATTCGACCAATTCGCCGAGGAAGTCGAAAAGAGCATCAGGGTACTAGCCGCCGCAGTACAGCAAAGCCTTGGACGCCCACCTCCAACAAATGAGTTGCCACCGCCTCCAAGTCCCACATTTGCGAGGGAAATTATCCCTTATAGGGACTCAAAAGATCCAAGGGCAAATCGACAGGACAATGCACCGCTTAATACCACTCATACACATCATCGGAACAGGGAGATGAGGAACAACAACCATGCATTCGGGCATCAGGGAGGTCCTAGTCCATCCAACAACGGACGAGCCGCCCGCAGCATCCTCGATCAGGTAATCGACCAAGTCACTCAAGGTCCTAACCCCCAAGATTTTGCAGGCGTCAACGAGAGGAGGGAGGCAGAGGAAATCCCCAATTGTTCCTCCGGTGCTACTCACCTGCAAGGCAGAGAGAGGCGAACCCAACTCATCATTCCGCCATTTGGCGGACCCTACTGAAGGAGAACATCACATCTGCTCCGTTCCTCCTGAAGTTTAAAATACCCCCGTGCTGACATACAATGGCAAAGGAAATCCTTGGGAGCATGTCTACAGATACCAAAACGTGATGCTACTTCACAGAGCGAACGAATCATACCTTTGCCTAGCTTTCCACACCACGCTCATCAAAGCGGCAGACAGGTGGTACAACGGACTGCCTGATAACTGCATCGAATGTTTTGATGAGTTATCTGATCGGTTTTGCATGCAATTCGCTGTGGGGCGACGCCCCAAAAGAAAATATTCACATCTTTTCTCTTTGAAGCAAAAAGAGAAGGAGTCGATCCGGTCCCTCGTCCGGTGATTCAACGACGAAAGACTAGAGTGGAGGACACCCCGGATGTGACCGTCATTATTGCTTTTGTCCAAGCAGTCCGAGACGAGCACCTTTTGAGGGCCCTCCACCAGTTTCTGTCGAATAATGTCACGCCCCGCTTCCCATTATACTTGGGGGAGAGGACGTGAACGGGCCCGCTTGTGATTAAAGCAAAGAAGAAGTACTTTTTTTTCTTCCTTCTTTGACTTAAGCACAATAAGCGTCTGTGTATGTCTACTTGATAGGTTCTTGCTTTGCGAACAATCGGAACAACAAATGATGTCATCATTACACTCAGCATCCGGATTGCTTGTACACAAAGAATTAAGGCCTAGCATGGCCATTACAACAGTTACACGGAATTTAAAATACACCTGAAAGAATACAACAACAAGTATTAAACTTTTAAGGCAGCGCTGCGAAAGGATGCCGTCCTCAGCTGTGGGCCTCGTACTCCTGGTATTCCTGGTCACCCTCTTCAGTCTCCAAGTAACCTCTTCGGTGAACTCTGCTCAAAACCTAACGTATATTTCACAGACAAGGAAATATACGTCAGCGAGGGTCGCTCGGCAAGATTTAAAACATTAGTAATAAATTGACCCTCGTCAAGATAATAATAAAGTTTGCAAATGATTTTAAGGACGAGGAAAACACCATGGTGCACAACCAAGAAAAGTAAGGTAGCGTAATAAAACATGCAAGTGTAGCAAGGTGTGGTGTACAGAGTAGTGAGCATGCAATGTGTAGTGTGGAAAGTAGACATGGCAAGGTGTAGTGCTAACATGGCAAGGTGAAGTGCGTACAGTAAACATGGCAATATGTGGTCTGCAAGTGGTGAACATAGCAAGTGTAGTGTATAAAGTAGTGAGCAGGCAAAGTGCAGTGCGCAAAGTAACGATCAAGACAAGGTGTAGTGCGTAAAGTAACCGACATGGAAAGTGTAGTGTGTACAGCAATAAGTATGGCAAACGTAGTGTACATCAATAAGCAGGACAATAAGTTTAGCAGGTTACACCATAGTACCAGCAGAGGTAAAAGAGTGCATCAATCAATCTCCTATCTAGTGACAAGCTCAGGGGAAGTGACAAGCATTACACCCAAGTCAACGGGAGCTACCCGTGACTCTCTACTCACCGACCCGGCCAGGTGTCGGTCAAGTTCACCACGAGAGTGCAATCTAACATTCCAGCCTCTACTACATTGAACTACCCCACCCAAGTGTTCTGCTGGAACACGAGCCAGCCTAATTCACGAATTACAAGCACGAATTGTCAACTCACATGACATCACGAAAATCACGATTTCGCCTTCGAGGCGCACGATTTCACGATGTCTCACGTTAGTTAATTATTTCAAGGCATGCAGCAATTAAATAACAAGACTAGTTATCTTTATACAACAATTTCCAAGGTTACGAGAGTAACGAGCAACATTTACATACAAGAGACTAATTTAACATCCAATTCGTAAATTCATCATAAATCGTATACTTGCGTCTTTGAAAAGTTTGTAGAAAGTAATATACTTGCAGGTGGTAAATACTTGCGTCGTTGAAAACGTTTGTAGAAATTAATATACTTGCAGGTGGTAAATACCTGCGTCGTTGAAAACGTTTGTAGAAATTAATATACTTGCAGGTGGTAAATACCTGCGTCTTTGAAAACAGTTGTAGGAAGCAATATACTTGCGGTTAGTAAATACTTGCGTCGTTGAAAACGTTTGTAGAAATTAATATACTTGCAGGTGGTAAATACCTGCGTCTTTGAAAACAGTTGTAGGAAGCAATATACTTGCGGTTAGTAAATACTTGCGTCGTTGAAAACGTTTGTAGAAATTAATATACTTGCCTGAATCGATGCGACTTTTGGGTGTACACTCGGTCGTAAGATAGGCACGGGTTAATCTGCGAAATCGGAGTTGTGATGTCAGTCTCATAGTTATTAACCAGTTATACGACAAATTAATTGACTTATTATAACACTAACTTGGAGGCTAATGTTAACTATCAACTTGGTTACTATTTTAACTTATTACAAAACTTAATAGTAATCTTAACTTAATTAACTAAACTTATCAGTTACTAACCTATCAAAATTATTAACTATTTAACTTTAACTTAACTTATACTTATCAATAAAACTTACCTTTAAAACTAAACTTAATAACTAATAATTATAATAATACTTATAACTTTAATATTAACTTAACTTATAACTCAACTTAATAAAACTTCATAACAATTAATTTAATAAAACTAACACTTAATAACTTATAACTGTTAATAATATAACTTAACTTATATTATATAAAAACCTTATATATATAAAAACTTACATTAATAATTCACTTCCCCCTCTCTTTCTCTCTCTCTCTCCCGTCTGTCTTCTTCGTTCCCTGTTCTTCCCTTTTTTTTCTTTTTTTGTTTCGTTCTCAGCGCAGGCAAGGAGCGGACGGCGGCTTCGGGCAGACGACGGCTTCGGCGCGACTCGCGACGGGCGGCGTCTGATCGGGGCGACGACGTGCAGCGGGGGCGTGGTCCGGCGCTGGGCGATCGCGGCGGTAGGGCGGATCGGGGCGGCGGTGGCAAGATCCGGCGTTCGGGCAAGGACGGGGCGAGGAGATCCGGGTGGCTTCGGGGTGGCACGGGCGATGATCGGCCTCTGGCTTGGCGGTGGTGCGGATCCGAGGTCGGAGCGACGGCGGCGGCCTCCAGGCGCACGGCGACGGGCGGGGATGCGGGGATCACGGCAGCGGGGCGGTGCACGGCGTACGGGCGACGGCGCTTGGGGCTTAGCGGCTCCAGGCGTTTAGGGCGAGATCCGGGAGATGTCTTGGGGGTTGATCTGTGATTTGTTGATTTGGGATTCGAATTGAGATTCGAATCGGCCGATTTGTTTTGATTTGTTTCTGTTGGTTTTGATCTGGATTGTAAGGGGGAGGTGAAGTGTTTGTCGTGCGGAGGAGGAGGTGGAGATGTTGGGGTGTTGCTGGTTGCTGTGGTTGGTGGTGGCGGCTGGTAGCTGACGGTGGAGGTGATGACGACGGTGGGATGAGAGATGATTGCAGTTGGCTGGTTGCTGATGGAGAAGTGACGACGACGACGATGCTGCTGGTTGTTCCTCTGTGTAGATTGGTTTTCTGTTTGATTTCTCTATAGGTTGTGTTAAGAAGGAGATGAGGGGGGAAACCGATTGATGGGAGGTGGTTGTGAGGTATAGGGGGCTTGAAGGCTGATGTTGGATCTCACCAACATTTCGGTGGGATTCAATTATGGAGGGTTAGTTAAGGTAAAGTAAACGGTAAGAATAATATAGGAAAAGTGATTTAGTAAAAGTAAATTAGTAAATAGTAAAAACTGATTAGTAGATGTAATTAGAAGAAATAATAAGTTAATTAGAAATTAACTTTTAGTTAAAAGTGATTAAAATCATTTAGTAGCAAATAGTAATTAACGTTTTAATTAAAAGTAATTAGAAAAAATAATAATTACGATTAAACAGATTTAAAATTACGCTACGGTAAAACTGAAAACAATGATGCGCTCGCGTCGACGCACGGACGAAAAAATCCACTCGGACGAAAATAACTGAATCAACGAAGTAAAAATAAACGCACACAATAGTCAAACACGACTAGGAAAACAGGTCGTTACAAATAACCTGGTGGAGCTGAACAACAGAACTGATTGGTTCATAATCTCGGAAGAGGCAATTGAGTCTGCGAAAACGACACTCCTACTCGTCGAGGAGAAACAAAGCGAGAAAAGCAACCCCAAGGAACCCTTTGTCAAGAGCCTCGGGATAAGAGATGGAGAGAAAGGAGCCATCGGAGCAAGGATGCCCTGCCAGAGCAAATGTCCCCAAGGGAGAAATCCTAGTTTATGCAGCGCAAGAAGAGCTCACCAAGGAACCTGTTAGGAAAAGCAGGTATGAGAAGATGGATGACCTTAAATTCTGTAAGTACCACAAAAACTACGGGCACGACACCAACGATTATTGGACACTAAAGAAGGAGATCAACGTGCTAGTCAAGCGTGGTCATCCCAAGAGGTCTGGTGACGACCAGCCAGGCAAAGAAGGGACCTCCAAACCAAAAGGCAAAGGGCCAATGACCGGATCACCCTCTACAAAAGTGGTCGACTAGCACGTTTTTGCACTAGAATCGAATAAGAACCAGGAAGCTCCTAGCGATATCAAAACGCCTGTATGCTTTTTCCTTCCATGTCAAAGTTCATATTTCGTAAATTCTGTCTTTTCCTCAAAAATGTCTCACTTGACCATGATATTCATGAATTATAAGAGACTCCCTCCGTCAAAACGATTAGAGCGTACTGCTTAGCATAAATCTAAATCAAATGTGCTCATCTTAATTCATGTTAGAAACAGACTTAGACCCTATCGTGTCGTCAGCCGTAAGACGAAGGGGCCACCACATCGCAACTGAACGACATTGTCGTATACTCAGCCGTAAGACGATGGGGCAACCCCCTCGCAACGGAACGACCCTATCGTATCGTCAGCCGTAAGACGATAGGTCCACCCCTTCGCAACTGAATGACCCTATCGTGTTGGCAGTCGTAAGTCAAGGGGGCCGCCCTTATTCGGGTTGAATATTGCTTATTTAACCCCTCATCTAGTAATTTTTTGTGCTTATATGATGCTTAATGGATCTCTAATACGTTCGTATTTTGTACACCATCATTTATTAGAGAAATCACCTTATTTGAGCACAAAACAACAATTAACTGAGTATTTCTACACTTTTTATATTTTTCATAGCTTGGCCTCGATCTCTCGATTCCAATGACTATTTATTTGTATTTTTCTGAGATCTGTGCTAATTACTGTGTATTTTTAAATGCAGAATACTATCTTAAATGGAGAAATACGTAACAAATATGAAGAAATACGGTGTATATACGCCGCCGCTCGCTAAAACACTGCCACGTGGCATCATCCTGGGCACCCCGCTCGAACCAACGCTCCAGATGAAGAGGCGACGGGGCTAAATATGATCCCTTCGATCTTAATCGAACGGACGTAGGCATCCCAAATTCGTATACAGCAGCCCTCCCATCCGCTGCGACGTGGCCTTCATCGGATCGTCCAATCTAAATCCAACGGATACGAGCAACAGCGATTGCGAGCGAGCGGCAGCTGAAATAATCGCGCGAGGTGGCGAAAGCGGGGCCGCACGATTTCGATCTAATGGAGGAGAAGCGACCCGAAGCGGATTCGGAGATCCGAAGAGCGTAGCATGCTTTTTAAAGGACACGCGGCGATCCCCTATTCAATCCCGCACGGCTGAGCGGTCGGAATTTGCGTCGGTCGTAACTTAGGGTTTGGATGATGATTTGAAGCGAGTTTTGAACCCGTTAACCCCATTAAACCCGTAATGTGTGTATTTAAGGTATTCCTAGGATTTTGGGGCGTATTCTTGGCGTATTTGGGCGATTTTGATGGCGATTTTTGCAGAAATTTCCTGAGATTCCAGAGAGCAACCTGGAGTATTTTTCAGAGAGTTTTTAGAGGAAGAAGAAGGGTTTTCTTAGGCTAAAAGAGGGTGTATTTGGTGATATCTTTTGAACTTAATTGTGTATTTTCTATTCTATTTACTTCTATTGACTAGAACCATGCTTAATATGATGAATTCCTTGATTATTTTCAGTATGTGTGGCTAAATTCTTATTGTGCATGATATGGTGTAGTTAGGGGACATGATGCGTATTTATTTGGTTGAATCTTCACGCTAAAATTGTTAACGTTGATAAAGTTATAGTCTTTAGTTTAAAATCTCCTCTTCATCTTCCAAAAGAACATGATTGAGTTGATGATCGCCTCACGAGGGAGAGTTTTGATCTCCCCAAAAGGGAGTTTCATCTCTTTTATTTAAAAGATTATTTAAAAGATTATAGCTTTAGCAACGACTTTATTCAATATTGTGCTTTAATCCCCACAAGGGTATTTTCCGATGAATTTCTCTCAAAAAGAGAATTCATTGAGTTATCTTCAATCAACCAAGTTAATACAAATCATGGACCCTAATGAACCCATATCATGTGCATACTTCTCATAGATATTTTTATAAAACGAAACTTTCTTTTGCTCGTATTGTTCACGTATTAAAAGAACCACAATCGAAACCCATTCAAACTATCATTATCAAAAGTGGTTGGTCTCTTTACGTTGAATCTCTATTTGATTTGAGCTTTGTGGTTGCAACAAATTTTCTCTCGAGGATTCAACATATGGACTCCCAGATCTATATTACTTGCACAGACTCTTTCGCTTGAGAGAAGCATATTTTTGGGCTAAGCACACCCCCTCGCAACTGAACGACCTTGTCGTCTCGTCAGCCGTAAGACGATGGGGCCACTCCCTCCCAACTGAATGAACTTGTCGTGTCGTCAGCCGTAAGATGATGGGGCCATCCCATCACAACTAAACGACCACTATCACGTCGTCAGACGTAAGACGAAGGGGCCACCCCTTTGCAACTTAATGACCATGTTGTGTCGTCAGACGTAAGACGAGGGGGCCACCCCCTCGCAACTAAACGACCTTGTCGTGTCGTCGGTCGTAAAACGATAGGGCCACCCCATTGCAACTGAGTGACTCTATCGTGCCGTCAGTCGTAAGACGAAGGGGCCACCCCCTCGCAACTGAATGACCCTATCGTGTCGTCTATCGTATGACGAAGGGGCCACCCCCTCGCAGCTAAACGACCCTATCGTGTCATCCACCGTAAGACGAGGGGGACACCCCCTCGCAACTGAACGACCATGTCATGTCGTCAGCCGTTAGACGAAGGGGCCACCCCCTCACAACTGAACGACCATGTCGTGTCGTCAGCCGTTAGACGAAGGGGCCACCCCTAACAACTGAACGACCATATCGTAACTGAACTATACCATGTCGTGTCATCGGTCGTAAGACGACGAGGCCACCCACATTGCAACTGAATGAAATCGTATCGTCAGTCGTAAGACGAAGGGGCCACCCCCTCACAACTGAACGACCCTATCGTGTCGTTAGTTGTAAGACAAAGGGGTCGCCCCCTCGCAACTGAAAGACCCTATTGTGTCGTCATTCGTAAGACGAAGGAGCCACCCCCTTGCAACTGAACAACCCTATCGTGTCGTCAGCCGTAAGGCGATAGGATTACCTCCTTCGCAACTGAACGAAGTGGTCTAGCTTGTATATGATTCAACGACTCAACCCTGCTGTCTTGAGCAAGGGCTTAACCCGGTGAAAGGGGCCAACAGGCAATACGACCTCACATACGAATAATGACAAACAAAGAGATATAAGTTGACCTTTTGGCATTATCTTACATTTAAAAATTGTCATTATTTATACGACAATTGCCCCCTATACATTTGAAATTTTTGGTGGGGTAAGAAGATCATTAAGATCCCTCAACGAATCAAGATGCACTTGGTCTCCTTCAATCAAAGCAGCATGCTCTTGATCCCTCGGAGCACCAACATCCGCATCTTCATCCGTCGTGGTACCAACCAACAGGAGCGGCCCCTTCCATGTCTTGACTTAAATCATCACCTTCGACGATCGGAAAAAACACGGGGATCTGGTCAATCTCAGCGGCAATATCATGGAATCCATCCTTCACTTCTGACCGACACCGCTCATACCCCAGTGTTACGGCCAAAAATGACCAAAACAATTAAGATGCTGACATGGATCCTTCCCTGCTGAGTCAGAGCCTCGTCGGCCAGATGAATGGGACCCTAGGTTGGAAGAACCAGGGTCATTGATGGATGGTAGTTGACTTGCGATGCTTAATCGACCCTCGATCGATTGGTATGTCGATTGATCGAGGTTGAAAAGCTCAGGATCGACCCTCACATAGGATTGAGACTCGTTGATCTGTAACACAAGGGAGCGTCAGGGGGGTCGGATCTGGGTCCAGACCCAAATCCCCTCCGACGCTTAAGTTGGAATGGAACTTAAGAGAAGGAGAGAGCTTGGAGCAGCTGAGATCGAGCCACGAAGACTCGTCTCAGATCTGATGTCGCAAGCTCTTTTGTAGAAGAAATATAAGTTGGAGTATGTAAAGTCCGAGTATTAGATCTAGTACCTTGGGAGTTGGAACCCTTTTACCATTGTTTTTCAGTTACTTATGGGCGTTGGTCCGATGATTGCAAATAACCGTCCCTCATTGATTCGGGCGGGATCTTCTTCGGGATTGGTGATAACGGCTGCCTATTTACTTGGTCTCATTAACTTCTCCCTGCGTATCATCGGGAGCTTAACGGTCGAGTGAGCCGTTCGCTTGACTGAACATTACTCCCTCTTAATGACAGGTTTTAGGTAGGCAGGCACTAAATGGGCCGCATATCTTGACACTGTTTAGTGATCTGTACCCGTGCACTAATACCCAGTGTATACAATTCGTCGAAGTCGGGCAATGTATCCTTGTATTCTTAGACCGCCTTCTCCGTGATGTCCTCTGTATCAATTCCCCGAAAGTTGTCAGCGAGTCAGGCAAGGAGCTCGTTCTCTCTGACTTCCCACTTGGCCTTCTCCTCCAGCAGCGTCTTTTACGCTCGCTACCTCGAGGAAGTTTGGGCAACCTCCCTCTTACGAGACTTACTTGACTTGTGTTCGAGTTCGAGCACACGTGACCGTCTCAATTTACACAGAAGCTCCAGTCTATCCAGCTTCGCCTAAGATTTCTCGACGGCCAGTTTGATTGCCCCAATGTGACTTCTTGGTTGGCCACCACCGATGCGTGTCGGTGCAACGTAGCATTAGCTATAAAAGCCTACATACAAGCCATAGCTGTCAACATCCATGCATGCTTCATCCATAATGAAGACTAGCCTAATAGTTACATGAATGTTCACATGGACGAAAATTGAAGTGAGCCTCTCGTAATCGACCCTCTCCAGGACGGCTCTATCCTGCGAAAGGGTCGCATTTTCGGCGATCCTTGAGACGGTCCTGCAATCCAAAAGAGCAGAATCGCCTTTCTTGATCGGAAATTCCGTCTGAATGAGCTCCTCCGAGGACAATCAAATGGGGCCTGAAGCGATCGAATTTCCAGCAAAAATGATCTAAATTCTTCAGGAATATTCTCAGCCAGAGGCACTGGAGGGAACAGCCCCCCCTCCCCCAAGGCCAAGAATCCTGATGCAGAATGGGCTCCAGAAGAGGTGGGGACCACCCTAAATATCTTACAAAGGAGTCCTATGTTCCTACTCATGGGGATGGGCCTCGTCGTGCAATTGACTCGCATCCAAAGATGCATGCCAACCCATGGCATCATTCGACCCAGACAACTCCGAGTCACTAAGACGAAGTTACCACCTCCTTTTCTTCCCCTCAACTGCAACCACCTCAAATTCGATGGGGGGCTTTTTCTGTAATTTCCACTGGAGTCGAGCCAGCTGAGAAAACCCCACAAACGACAATGTGCAAATCCTCAGAGGTCCGTGACACACCTTCCTCCAGAAGGGCCACTTGAGGAGATAACATACTCTCCTCAGCTTCTCTGATAGAAGCCTCGACCCCCTCCCTCAACGTAGGGTCCACCTGGTACTCCAGACCAACCATGCCTGCAGGAAAAAAAATAAAATTCAATAAGACGAAGATCAAACGATTGATGGGCAAAGTCGGATCGACCTTTCTTCCATACAGTTCAGCCCAGCACCGAGTCAAATGGGGCCTGAGGCGATCGACTTTCCAGCAAAAATGATCTAAATTCTTCGGGAATATTCTCAGCCAGAGGCAGGAAAAAGGCCCTCTCAAGGCCAAGAATCCTGATGCAGAATGGGCTCCGGAAGAGGTGGAGACTCCCCTAAATCTCTTTATAAAGGAGTCCCATGTTCCTACTCATGTGGATAAGCCTCGTCGTGCAATTGACTTGCATCCAAAGACTCATGCCGACGCACTGCATCATTCGAACCAGACAGCTCCGAGTCACTAAGGCGAAGTTGCAGCCTCCTTTTCATCCCCTCAACTGCAACCACCTCAAATTCGGTTGGAGGGGTTTTTCTTTTATTTCCACTGGAGACGAGCCAGCTGAGAAGCCCCACGAACGACAATGTACAAATCCTCAAAGGTCCGTGACACTCCTTCCTCCAGAAGGGGCACTTGAGGAGATAACATACTCTCCTTAGCTTCTCTGATAGAAGCCTCAAACCCCTCCCCTAACCCAGGGTCCACCTGGTACTCCAGACCAACCATGCCTGCAGGGAAAAAACAAAATTCAATAAGACGAAGATCAAACAGTTGATGGGCAAAGTCGGGTCGAACTTTCGTCCACACAGTCCAGTGCAGCACCGAGTCGGCCCACAGCCATTTTGTTTTCCTTATCCACTCTGGCAGATTCAACAATGCATCGACCACTTCCTTCTCCTCTTTGGATAATGGCTTGTCATCGGCCGGACCCAAATCAGGCACACCCTCATTCGGTGCAAAAACTCGCCTCGCCTTGAAAGACCACAAATACGAATTCATCTTTTCAATTTGAATGCGATGAATGGAGATCATCAAATAATTTCTTGCCTCGGCGGGCTGTTATCATATACCAACCTAGATTCTTGAGGGGGAGGAATCGAGAAGAAGTAATTGAATAACCCCATCATTGGTTCAACCTTCTTCATTACACACAGAGCAATGAAACTGACCAACACCCCTATGGCGATTTGGCATCAGTTGGCAAAGGGAAAGGTTCAACGTACTCAGCAAATAGCACATGAAAGGATGTATAAGGAACCTAAGTCCTTGATGTAAGACTTTGACATAAACCCCAACTTTCCACTCGCCTGGGCGATGAACACGTTCATCCTAATCCGGCAACCGGATCTGGTAGTCGAGCCAGACATATTTTTCCAGGAATTCAGGGATTTGGTCCATGCCCACTTTGGAGATTTGGTTGGCGATCAGGATGGGCACAACATCTTCCTTCTTACTCTTCTGCAGGGTAGAAGCCAAGCTCCTACCAAAGGCATGAACAGATGATGAAGCCATTTCCAAAGAAGGAAATCTGAGTTAGAAATGATGAAGACGATGATTTCAACTTTTCTCTCCAAAACCGCCTTATTTAGACAAAGCGATCTTATAATGTTCAGACACTTATCGGAGATCCGAACCTCTTAGTATCTTGGATTTAGAACCGGCGCATCATCCAAATCAATAAAGTGGGTGCTTTGGCGCCTAAAACTCGAGTATTAGTTCCTCGATTGTCGTGCCCATATTAATGAGATGCAACGTCTCTTGACCCCAACAGGCAAACTGTCTGAGCTCGAGCGACGGGGGCCATTGTTGCATCATTGGGCCAACACTCAAGGGGCTCTTCAGCGAGTGACCAAAGCCCACAAAGCCCACGAAAAAAACTGTCACGCCCCGTTCCCCAGAATACCCGACATCAAAATTTTTTTTCCAAGTATTCTGAAGAGTGAGGGTGATGAGAGAGGAAAAGAAAGAGAAAGGAGGAACTAAACAAGCAGGCTACTGCGCACATGCTGGGATAGTACAAGTAAAGCTCCACTAAAATATCCAACAGTCTCACAAAACAACAAAAACATTCTATACATAACATACTTCATTTTTATACACAGTCCAAGTACACCAACATATATATACAGCCACTCTCCACCGTCAAAGACAACCATGACACACTGCAAGTACATCACTCACCAAACGCTAGCCCTGAGACCTGACTCCAAGTCACCACCAACCATACTGCCATGCTACCTGAAAAATAGGGAGGAGAACTCCGTTCAATGGTTATCAAATCAGAAGGCAAGCAAGAGAAATGGAGTATGTAACTAAGGGATATAATGAAAATTAAATAGTTAAAACAAGGGAATCATACCTGCGGTCCAGTGTCGAGTTACTGCAAGAAAAGAGTTAGCATGAATAATAATAATAATAACAGCACAAGTATTCAGGCAAGCCCTATCTGATAAGACAAGTACAAGTGCATGTGGTAAGATACAGAGTCACAAAGAAGTAGGCAAAGGAAAGGGGTAGTGCTGCCAGCAGAAGGAGTTACACGTAAATTCTTATTTTATTATTTTATAATTGAATTAATTGGAACTTGGGTAAACTGTGTGATACCAGGACCTCGAATTCACCCCAAATTTGGAGTGAATATAGCACACGACGCAGTGGACACGGGCACTGTACGCCGGGCCTCTCACCTCCCCCGTCCCTGGCAGGAGTGAGGCTATCCACATATAACCCAATCTCTGTACGACCCCTCCACTCCCGGTAAAGGCGAGTGGGTGTAAAAATCCCATCCACTCCCGGTAAAGGCGAGTGGGTGTAAACTCCACACATCACATAATCATCTCCCAACTTCACAGTCCAGGCATCATATCCACAATTTACTCAAATCCCACCTAAAACCCGGGTTCTGCTAACTCACCCTCATTAGAGAGGATTGATATTTATTCAATTTTTAATAGTTAACATCATAAGTGACACGTTAGGGGTCTTAATGGCATGGGTATGCGCATATCGCCTCATCTGCCCATCATCAGACATAGGGTCATGCACTCACGTGACATGCCCTCAATCACAACACATCGTCCACTCCCAATTTCAATGTATCCATGCCATTCAAGCCTCTAACTTTACCAATTATCAATGTGGCTCAAGGCCAACACCAACACATACACGTTTCTCAAATTACCGAATGTTGCCTTCATTGAGGCATTTCTTCGAACACCTGACGGGTGTCATTCATATCAAAGCAACTCAATAACATTTACATGTGCTAAAGGCATGAACATTCATCTCACCATACAACAATATTAAGCAAGAGTAATGATAGCCAATTAACCACAATTAATGAATAAGAATAGCACTTAATGAATTCAGCTTGCTGAAATTGCAAGAACGACCATAAAGATCAACACATTTCATTTAATTCTCTTGGAAATTTGACAAAGCTTTATAAATGAAAGTTGCAGATATGGCAGTTATGGATTTACAGATAAACTTTCATGCAAAAATATGAACTATATGATTTATGGTGAATTAATTAGTGAAGTGTGTCAAATCTGTTTTTCAGACAGATTTCAGGGTCTGTATTGAAAGCCAATTTTGAGCATATTGGAGGCAGAATTTCGACATATAAGCACCCCGATAAATTTTTAGAAAAACGTGTTAGCTTTTCAACAAGACCAAGATCATAAAATTCCAAGATGTGTGTATGTGGTTATGCCAATTTTGCTAAACTGTGTCAACACTGAAATTCAAACAGACATGTTGTAAAGATGGATTTATTACTCCTATTCTTGAATTGAAACTATGTCAAATTTTATATGATTTTGGCGTATAACTTCAAGATCTACAAACTCATATTTTTTTAGAAACCTAATTCGAGCTACAGTAACCACAATCAAGGCAAAATCAGACATCAAGATTTCTGAATTTTAAGGGGGGTCGGTTTGCTAAGAATTTTAAGGGGAACATTGTGAAATTGGACATAATACATAGATTTTCGACTAATCCTATTGCATATTAAGTAAATCATGCTATAAAAACATAAGAGCAAGAATAAATTAGTGGAATTCCAAATCCAAGAAGTTTCCTACCTCAAGCTTTGGTTTTTCTCCTCTTCTTCTCTTCCTTTCTTCTCTAGCTTCTTTCCTCTTGCAAGCTACTTGGTATACTTGATTTTTGGAGTGCTAAATTAGGGTTTTAGGTTGAAGAAGATGGAGAAATGGGGAGGGATGTGGCCGGCCCTATTGGGGGAGAAAGAGGAGAAGAAAATGAAAAGAGAAAAGAAAAAGAAAACTAAAGAAGAAAGTAGAACTTCCTTTCAAAATATCTCCACCTAGAAACATCTTTAGGATAAGCATGCAACAAGTTAAATGACCATAATACTCCTCCATCATCTTGGTATTTACAAGTTTGCCATTATTTTACGCACATACCACATTAGTATGTACGCACAACATTTTTAGTCAAAAAAACCGTTTTGCCCCTAACCTTTCTAAAAATTAACAGGGATTGCCATTGACCCCTAACCCATTTCACACTAGCATGGTTCGTACTACACACACCCATACACATCCATGCCTGCATACACGCTTCACACACACACACATCTAATACATTCCTGTTGTTTTACACCCACGACGTTATTTGCTCGTCTCCCGCATTCACATTTCGCATTCTCTTCCCTGGGCCACGTATTACGACCTAATCCCCCTTGCGCTACTTCACGTACATCGATATCTATGCTTATTCCATGCCTACCCACGTATCGTAAGTAGAAATATACGTTTGTTCAGTAGAATATGCGTATAGTTCAAAATAGGGCATGACAGAAACCTAAAGCAAACTCAGTCAAAGCCCTCGTGCCATTCGACAGTTGCACTTCCGCCCATCGAACAGGGGATTGGAGGAAGCTCATAAATAGTGGGGGCGTGGGCGACGGTTACTCCTATTAAGGGGGAGGACCATGGCGCCATAATTGGTGACTGTTACCTCCCAACGTCACTGAAGAGGTTGGAGAAATCTATAAATACAAGAGTGATGAACAGAACTAGAGACGTACGAGATTTGATACTCTGGCATTATATATTCCACTTAATATTTCTTCCTCTAGACAACTTGCGACACCTGACTCGAGACGATCCTTCGTGGGTCGATCTCGACAGCTTCAAGCTCCCTCCCTTAAGTCACATACTGACTTAAGTATCGGAGTGGATTTAGGTCGAGACCCAGATCCGACCCCCATGACGTTCCTATGTAATAAAGGAAGCTCGCGGAGTGTCTCAACAAGAAGGTCATATCTCCATATACATTCATTTAAGATTTGATCTATTTGACGTGTCGAACGTCCATCACTCTCCAATTTCGCCTATCAACGACCCCGGTTCTACTAAGCAGTGTCCCACGCAACCAGCTGAAGAGGCTCCACCTCAACAGGAGTGGTCCACGTCAGCCCATATACCGTTAACGTCATTTTTAGCCTTAACACCAACCTACGGCCAGCTACGGTCCACCGAAGTGTGAATAATTAGAATTAGAGTTTTAATTTTTTTTCTCCCCCCTCTAATCTTATTCTTTGTATTCTAATTGCTGTCTTTGCAATGCTATTTTATTTTTAAAATTGCATTTCTGTTTCACACAGCTGAACCGATTAGAGAACTTGTCCAAGTTAGCACAGCACATGACCTGTTCAAACAACATAATAATTTTAAGCTCACTCCAATCGCTAAACAACTAAATCAATACTCGAAGCATATATTATACTTGTTTAAGGAATTAATCTAATCGAGAAAAATAATTTTATAATATATTTGCTTGGCTTCTGTTTGTAAACAAACTAAACCCTTGTTCAAAGATTCAAAGTCAACTGCTACAGCCTTCGTTCTCACAACGTCACGGACTCGCTTACACTTTTTTTGCCCACATCGTTAGCCTTTAAATCACTATCCAACTGACCCCGTCTCACAATTCCCCGGTCAACAATCAACTAGTCCTCCGCCCCGATCAACACGGCTTGGGAAAACTTCACTCCGCGTCCTAATTTGAAATTGCTTTATATTTATACCCACTCGTTTCAAAATAAAAATTAAACTCAAAATTCCGATTGTTGTTATCTTAACAGTTAGGGGTGTTCGGGTTCGGGTACCCTGTTTTTTTAATGTTACCCGGACCTTACCCGGTAAGGGACCGGTTCCTAAAATTTGGACCCGGAACCTACCCAGTTGGACCCTATACCCGGACCCTACCCGGTCCCTATGGTTCCGGGTAGGTTCCGGATACCCTGTAAAAAATCTAATTTGTGATGTTTTATGAACAATGATTTCCAAATGATCTGTGCATGACAATTACCTCAAATACACATGACTAAAGATCAATCTGGAAGTAAAATATTGTCTCTAGTCTCTTTCTTAAGTGATAAAGGTATATTGATCAGTCATTTCTACTAGATAAAGCTAGACATATGGAAGAATGATTTACGTTTATCTCTACTGCTCTTTTGAAAGCATAGGAGAACAATATGATCTTTGATTCGAATGCATTGTTTAATGAACTTACGCGTTGCTCAGAACTTCAGGATGCAAGTTGTACTCCATAATATTACAAGTTCAAATTAGATACATCCAGGGTGGATCACTCTTATATATTTTGATCATTAATATTATAATATATAAAAAATTAAATACATAAAATATCGGTTCCGGTTCCGAGTACCCGTTCCCTATAAACGGGAACCGCAACCGGACACGATACCCGTCGGTTCCTAATTTTCCTATCCTGAACCTACCCGGAACCGATAACTATCTATCTAGAACCTACCCAATCGGGTAGGTTCCGATCGGGTATCTGGGTACCATGTACCCATGCACACCCCTAGTAAAGTAAAGATAAATTAACGTTGCCTCTAGACAGCGCGTATGAAAATAAATCTAGTCGAATGCTAGGGGTACGAAAACAATTTTCCTACACACCGTTTCATCAAGCCCCTACAAATACATTCACACAAGAAAGTCCACTCCAACTGCGCTTATAGCCAACCCCAATAGCAATCTAAAAAGAGCAAAGAGAGAGAGAGAAGAAAACAAGCAACCAAGAAAGCAAGCCAAGCAACTAACAATGGCCATGGCCATGGCAAACGGAGCAAAAATCGCGGAAAAGGATCTAGAGGTGAAGCCATTGACTTACACGTCGCCATCTCCGTACGCATCCCCGGCCATGGCAACGGCCACGGTGGCCGACGAGGAGGCGTCCACCCTCTCACGGTGGTCGTCGACGCAGTACCTCCGACGGCGCCGCGTCCTGTTCTGGTGCTGCGGCTGCTGCGGGGCCACCGTGGTCGTCCTCGGCCTCGTCATCCTCATCCTCGCGTTCACGGTGTTCAAGGTCAAGGACCCGGTCCTCACCCTCAACAACCTCTACCTCGACGGAGTCGGGTCCGACGTCGGGACCATCGCCAACCCGGTCTCGGTCAACGCCACGCTGACGGCCGACGTGTCGATCGAGAACCCGAACGTGGCGTCGTTCAGGTTCGACAACAGCACGACGGAGTTCTACTACCAGGGGGAGACGGTGGGGGTGGGGTACGCGCCGGACGGGAGCATCGGGGCCCACAAGACGCTGACGATGAACGTGACGGTGGAGGTGCTGGCGGACCGGGTCGGGCGCACGAACGCCACGGGCACGGTGTTCGCCGGCGGGCAGCTCAA
>JAULAV010007168.1:0-59208 GCA_030789695.1 Scilla litardierei
GGAGGTACCCGCGGCGGACCACCAGTTGGTAAGCCTGACACAGGACGATCGGCTCGCCCAGGATTTTTGGCCCACAGGTACTTTGAATCTGGCGAGCCCTCATGTAAGATTACCATGATCTCTTTTTTCTTTGCAGGTGAAGACGCGATGCTCTTATAACGGCTGGTTTTTGTATGATGATATTTTATATTTATATATATATATATATATATATATATATATATATATATATATATATATATATATATATATATGTTCTCTTTTCCCTTCTTCTTTTCCGTATCTCCTTTCCACTATCTGGAGCTGAGCGTGCTTCGTGACGCTCTTATCTTAGAGCCAGACTCATCTTAGAAGCCCTGGAACCCATCCCGAAGCTTCACGTTTCATTTTGAGACTTTCTGTGCAAATTAGTCGGTTCTAGATGAAGAACCGACCGACTAGAGGTCAATCTAGTCGGTTAACAACCCTTCAGGAACCGACTAGTTTTCCTTTGATTTTTCCTCTGAGTTACTGTTTACAGTTAGTCGGTCTAAGCACATCCACCGACCGACTAGTTGTGAAACTAGTCGGTCAACACTTCTTCTCAGACCGACTAAAACAGAGATCATTTTCAAGCAGCAGAGCTACTGTTTACCATTAGTCGGTCAAGGAACGAATACCGACGGACTAGTTGACGAATTAGTCGGTTAGGGTTCCTTCTCAGACCGACTAATTATCTATACTTGTTGTCAATCACTTCCACCCATTAGTCGGTCAATGAACACTGGCCGACCGACTAGGTTGCAAACTAGTCGGTCGACGAGCCTTCACAGACCGACTAAATCTGTCTACCCTGCAGAGTCACTGTTTTCTGTTTGCCTTTTTGTCGGTCACAGTTAGACGACTGACCGACTAGTTCTCAAACCAGTCGGTCGACCGCCCTTCACCGACCGACTAATCGCTTCAGAAACCCTAATTTTTGACCTAGCCGCCGTTTGTTTTCTTATTTAAATGCGCGGCTGCTCTTCTTTCCTCCTCATTGTTTTGAGCTGTCTTCTTCCCCAACCTACCTCTTTCTCTTTCCCTACCTCTCCTTCCTCCCCCTTTGCGCCCTCCATCTTCTCCAAGGTCTCTCCCCTTTTCTTCTCTCCTGTCCTTCTCCCCCCATCCTCATTTCCATTTTCCAGCCGACCGCCGCATTCTCCTCGCCTCGGATCTGAACCCACGGCCAAGCTCCGGTCGCCGTTCTTTTCTCTTTTCGAGATCCACCTCCTTTTAGCCCCTCCTCCTCGCGTGGCGTTCAAATCCCAGATCTGACATCATCAACCCCGAGGAATACGCTGAGATCCTCGCCACCACCTATGGAGGCCGACGACACCACCGACGATCGAGTTTCTCGCTGCGCTACCCGCAGCCTAGGAATTTCCGGATTACGCTAAGCTTCCACCAATCAGATTGGACGCCAGATCTTCGCAAGAATCGTCAGTTCAGGTTGGTTCCCTAAACTCGTAGAAACCCCCACCATAACTAATCAAACCCTAATTAAAATCAGCAACATAATCAAATTAAATTTACTTTCAGCTTCTCTTTAAAACGTTGTGCAACCTTAGATAAATCGACGAATGGACTTCTCGCATGTGCACATAGGGTAGATCGTTGATTAGGCTAATACATTAAAAATGTGATTTTTGATGATTAGGTTAGTCCCGATAACCTAGACACAAACCTTAATAGGAATTAATGAATATCGTGAACTGACAGCGTCGCCGTGTCACGATATTTCAGACGGACCCCCGCCAACGAGACACTTGGACGATACGCTCCGAGAAGACACGCCCTCGCCACCGCAGGCAAGTGTACCACTTGTGTTCTTGGCCATGTTTAGGCCTTAGTCTTGCTAGAAATGTTATTTTTGGAACCATGAGATTCGGACGCGAAATGATAGCGTCCGGGACGCCCCTTGATGGCTCAGACTTGACAACGAAGTCTGAGTCCAAAAACAACAATTTTGACATCATAGGATTGACATGCATGTGTGTGAGTTGTGGACACCCTAGTACAACCCCTCCTGTTTTGTCGTGTCATGTCCTTTTCCATCTTGCCATGTTCCGTCCCGTCTTGCACAGCTCGATGAGCAATAGGGCACTCGCTAAGCCAGAGCGAGTGATCCCTTGTACTGATTCACAGCCCGAGGGGCAATAGGGCACCTGTCAAGCTAGAGTAGGTGATCCCTTGTTGAGATACACAGCTCAGAGAGCAATAGGGCACTTGTCAAGCAAGAGCAAGTGATCCCTTGTCCTGTCATGATTCTTGGGGTTTTGGGGTAGGGTTGAGCGTGCACGCGGCAAGAGGGTCTGATCCCCCTCGAACCGTAAAGGCGTGAACCCTTTTGTGTTACTCTGGTCTTTTCTTGTCTTGGCTGGCTTCTCCATGTCCCGTCTTGTCTTGACACCTGTAGGCTAGTCCCGTAGTCGGTAGCACTCGCTACGACTACTATTTGTCGTGTTTACTTTCCTGCTGTGTGTGCTTTCGTTTGCTCGTCTGTTATAACCTCAGCATGTTAATCAACCAGTAAAACGTTGTTAAATAATTGGTGCACTTGCAGTTTGGTCTAACCCCTCCTTGTAGACCTTACCTGACGTACAGTTCCTTCTTTTGGTGCTGTACATCAGGATTTGAGCCAGAGTTCGTCGAGGAGGCGGACTTGCCAGTTGACGTGGAGCCAAAGAGTGCTGATCCTGAGTAC
This sequence comes from Scilla litardierei, assembly GCA_030789695.1. Lineage (NCBI taxonomy): Eukaryota > Viridiplantae > Streptophyta > Magnoliopsida > Asparagales > Asparagaceae > Scilla > Scilla litardierei. The sequence goes on from JAULAV010007168.1 coordinate 2,726, forward strand.
GATCCTGAGGAGGACCAGAGCTAGAGACTTCTCGATGCAGTTTACAGAGATATCTATTTCTTATAGTTGGGTGCGTAACACCTTTTGTTTCCTTGTTTAGGTCGGGTGCTTGCACCGTTAGATTTTCCTTTCTGCAGTTGTAGCCCTTCGGGCGTTGAAACTCTGTACTTTTGATATGTTGAAATAAAATGATTTGTCACTTCTTTTTGGTACTCTTATTGTTCTGTACTAACATGCATGGACCTATACCTTCGTCTTGGTGCCACACAGACGCTTATTGGGTCAGGGCTCCTTAGCTCTGGCCTAAGGGGGCCTTAGTCACGCTTCGCCTCCGCAGTTTTGGGAAGCGGGGCGTGACAGGTTTTAGTGGTGGCCCATGCAGGTCCGCGTCCCAATCTTTCTACAAGTACAGAACAGTAAGAGTAAGGGCATTCATTTTGGTATTCAAACATTGTACGAGTCTGACCTGTGTTTTCGTTTCTGAACACAGGATGGCTGGACGACGCATTACTCGATCCTCGAATTCGAGTGATGACGGTCCGGAGGACCAGTGTGCAGAGTTCCGCCAGTTCCTTGGCGTGATGCGAGAGATGCTTGAGGTGCAGCATCAGCTGGTGCAGCAGTCTCACCGTGCTGCCCAGGCACCACCTGTTGCACCACCTCCACCTCCGCCTGCTCCACGAGCTGCTCCAGGAGTGAAGCAGTTCAACGAGCTTCAGCCGAAGACCTTCTCTAGGAAAGAGGGACCTCTGGGTGCCGATGAGTGGATCTAGAGCACTGAGGAGAAGTTGATAGCTGCCAAGATTCCAGATGATACTCGGGTGGAGATCGCGAAGATGCAGCTGACTGAGATTGCCCGAAACTGGTGGCGTATTGAGGAGAGGCGCCTGCAGAAGCTAGTGGAGTGGAAGAATTTTTGCCACATGTTCAAGGAGAAGTACTTCACCAAGGCGGCTAGGAGAGAGCTGATGGGCAGATTCGTGGATCTGAAGCAGGGGGGACATGACGATCGATGAGTATGAGGCTGAGTTCGAGATGCTGAGCCGTTTTGCCCCGCATATGGTGAAGAAGGAGGAGAACCGAGCTGAGCGGTTCCATCAGGGACTTCGTCCGAAGGTCCAGGCTTCCATGTCCTCTGCTAGTTTCTCGACTATGAGGGAAGTGTTAGATGTTGCGAAGAATCATGAGACGATTTCGCACCTGCCTGACACTCCAGCGGACAGAGGGAAGCGCCCTATGGAGCAATACCGACCACCTGCCAGGCCGGCGATGAGGCTAATCTAGACTGTACCATTCAAGAGACCTGGAGCACCAGTGCGGCATCAGAGCAAGGGTCTGTGCCATTTCAGCGGCAAGCCCGGACATGTTCAGACCAACTGTAGGAGGAAGCTGGGTCTGTGCCTACTTTGTGGAGATGCTTCGCATGCTGCGAAAGATTGTCCGAGAGCCCGCAATGCTGTTGTTGGAGCGCCTGCCCCAGTCCAGAGAGGACCTGCTGTTCGTGGACCACCCTTGGTGCCACAGAGGCAGATGTACCAGCGAGCAGTGCAGCCTCTGAGGCCAGCTTATACCATGACAGCTGTTGAGACTGAGGAGCTGGATGGGGTTATTGCAGGTAACTCCTTGACCTAGTCTTTTCATTTCATGGTCAAACCTTATTGCTAGTTTTGTTAGTATTGCTTGTATGTTTGATTGCTAGAGTAGTGTTGTGACCTTAGACCCTTTATTTCCTAGGCACCATTCTAGTGTCCTCTCACCTTGCTTTGTCTTTGTTTGACTCCGGTGCATCCATGTGGATCATATCCTGGAGGTTTATAACAAAGCACTCCATTCCTACCCACACACTTCCTAAGTGTTGGGACATAACCACAGGGAACGGAGTGGTGACTGTGAGCATGGGATGTCGGTCGATTCCTCAAGTGGTCAGTGGACATGAGTTATATGCAGATTTCATCGTCCACGATCTGTCGCATTTCGATGTCGTTCTTGGCATCGATTGACTGGGAGATTTCCATGCTTCGATCGACTGTCACAGCAAGAGAGTGGTATTCTGGATTCCAGGCCATCCGGAGTTCGAGTTCCGCAGCAGAGTGAGTCGCTTGGGCCCATTAGATTTCGGGCCAAGCCGGAGGTGCCAGTGCTAGCAGCGTTGCAGATGGAGTTAGACCGACCAGCGGTTGTCAGAGACTTCGACGACGTCTTTTCGGAAGATATCTCGGGTCTGCCACCCGACAGGGCTTTGGAGTTCGGCATCGATCTGATGCCGGGTGCGCAGCCGATATCGAAGGCGCCGTATAGGATGGCTCCCGCGGAGCTAGAGGAGCTACGGAAGCAACTAGATGAGCTGTTGCAGAAGGGTTTCATCCACCCTAGTGTGTCACCGTGGGGTGCACCAGTGTTGCTAGTGAAGAAGAAGGATGGGTCCCGCAGGATGTGCGTGGACTATCGAGGATTGAATGCTGTCACCGTGAAGAACAAGTATCTGCTGCCGCGCATCGATGACATTTTTGATCAGCTGGGAGGTTTGAGAGTTTTCTCGAAGTTGGATTTGAGGAGCGGATACCATCAGCTGAAGGTGAAGAAGAATGACATTCCGAAGACAGCTTTCCGGACGAAGTACGGGCACTATGAGTTTGTGGTTATGCCTTTCGGCGTGACCAATGCTCCAGCTGTGTTCATGAACCTGATGAACTTGATATTCTACGACTTCTTGGATAAGTTTGTCGTGATCTTTATCGATTACATTCTTATCTATTCGAAGTCTGAGGAGGAGCATAGCTGTCATCTGAGGACAGTGCTAGGGACGCTGAGGCGACATAAGTTGTATGCCAAGTATAACAAGTGCGAGTTCTGGCTAGACAGAGTCGCATTCCTGGGACACGTGGTGTCCGGTGATGGAATATCAGTAGATCCGGAGAAGGTCAGAGCGGTTCGAGATTGGCCGACTCCGCAGTCAGCGTCCGACATCAGGAGCTTCCTTGGTTTAGCAGGCTATTATCGGTGATTCATCAAGGATTTCTCGAAGAATGCTGAGCCGATGACGAAGCTGACGAGGAAAGATATGGAGTTCCAGTGGTCAGATGCTTGTGAGGAGGCTTTCAGTAACTTGAAGGCGAGGTTGACCATGGCTCCAGTTTTGGCAGTACCGGATCGGAGCGGAGGCTTCGAAGTGTATTGTGATGCATCAGGGAAGGGCCTAGGATGTGTCCTGCATCAGCATGGCCATGTGGTCGCGTATGCTTCTCGACAGCTGAGGACGCACGAGAAGAATTACCCGACGCATGATCTGGAGTTGGCAGCGGTGATCTTTGCATTGAAGATCTAGAGGCACTTCTTACTGAGTGAGAGCGTGAAGATTTTCACCGATCACAAAAGTTTGAAGTACATATTCACGTAGAAGGAGCTCAACATGCGTCAGAGACGATGGTTGGAGCTCATGGCTGACTATGAGATAGATTTGCAGTATCACCCAGGGAAAGTGAACGTAGTGCCCGATACTTTGAGTAGACTTCCTACTGCAATGATGCATACAGCCGACTGGAGGATTCAACAGGAGCTGAAGGAGATGGATTTGGAGGTTGTCATACCTGGTGTAGTTCATTCTTTCATGAATTTGCAGATTCAGTCCACGATCGTGGATCGGATCAAGGCAGCACAGGCAGGAGATCCGAAGCTACAGAGGATCAGGAGGCAGGTTGAAGCTGGACTGCGGTCGGAGTTCGTGATTCATGAGGATGGTTCGCTGCGGTACGACAGCAGACTCTGCGTACCCGCAGGTGATGTTCGGGAGGAGCTTTTGAGCGAGGCTCATAGCTTGCCATATTCTATACATCCTGGTGGTACCAAGATGTATAAGGACCTTCGACTGAATTATTGGTGGATTGGCATGAAGAGGAGTGTGGCACGGAGTGTTGCCAAGTGTTTGATATGCCAACAAGTGAAGGCTGAGCACCATCGTACGGCTGGATTGCTACAACCGCTTCCTATTCCGGAGTGGAAGTGGCAGCATATTACTATGGATTTCGTGACTGGTTTACCTCGGACCCCGAAACAGAACGACACAGTCTGGGTGATCGTTGACCGATTGACCAAGTCTGCGCTTTTCATCCCATTTCGAGTGGGCCAGTCTACAGAAGCCTTGGCAAGGAAGTATCTAGAGGTAAAAGTTTATTTTGCTTCTCTTTACTTCGTTTAGTTCTGGTTGTGATGTAGACCGTGTACGTGCAGGAGATTGTACGCTTACATGGGGTCCCCGTAAGCATCGTGTCTGACAGAGACTCGAGGTTCACATCTCGGTTCTGGAGAAGTCTGCAGGAGAACTTGAGTACGAGTCTGAGTTTCAGCACGACGTACCACCCACAGACTGATGGCCAGTCCGAGAGGACTATTCAGATACTAGAGGATATGCTGCGAGCTTGTACGCTCGATTTGAAGGGATCTTGGGAAGACCATCTTCACTTGGTGGAATTCTCGTATAACAACAGCTACCAGGCGATCATTGGCATGGCGCCGTTTGCGGCCTTATATGGGAGGAAATGTCGATCGCCACTGAGCTGGGATGACATTGGAGATCGGGAGCTGTTGGGTCTGGAGATGATAGTAGAAGCTGTGGATGTCGTGAGAGACATCAGGGAGAAGCTCAGAGTTGCACAGGATCGATTCAAGCATTGGGCGGATGTCAAGAGGAGACCTTTGGAGTTTCAGCCTGGAGATCACGTTTTCCTGAAGATTTCCCCGAACCGCGGAGTTATCCGATTCGGGAAGAAGGGGAAGCTGAGTCCAAGGTACATTGGACCTTTCGATGTGCTTGAGCGTGTGGGAGCAGTGGCCTACCGCCTTGCTTTGCCACCATCTTTGGTGGGAGTTCACGACGTATTCCACGTATCTCAGTTGCGTCGGTACGTCAGTGATCCGTCATACACAGTGGATTTCTCAGAGATCACGGTCCGTCCGGACCTGACGTATGACCAGCAGCCTGTGCAGATTTTGGACCGTCGACAGAAGCAGTTGAGGAACAAGGTGGTTGACCTGGTGAGAGTGATGTGGCGTCACGGGTCACCTGGACAGTCCACTTGGGAGAGAGAGGATGAGATGAGAGAGCGTTACCCTCACCTATTCTGATAGAAATTCCGAGGGCGGAATTTTCTTAAGGTGGGTAGGATGTAACGGCTGGTTTTTGTATGATGATATTATATATATATATATATATATGTTCTCTTTTCCCTTCTTCTTTTCAGTATCTCCTTTCCACTATCTGGAGCTGAGCATGCTTCGTGACGCTCTTATCTTAGAGCCAGACTCATCTTAGAAGCCCTGGAACCCATCCCGAAGCTTCACGTTTCATTTTGAGACTTTCTGTGCAAATTAGTCGGTTCTAGATGAAGAACCGACCGACTAGAGGTCAATCTAGTCGGTCAACAACCCTTCAGGAACCGACTAGTTTTCCTTTGATTTTTTCTCTGAGTTACTGTTTACACTTAGTCGGTCTAAGCACATCCACCGACCGACTAGTTGTGAAACTAGTCGGTCAACACTTCTTCTCAGACCGACTAAAACATAGATCATTTTCATGTAGCAGAGCTACTGTTTACCATTAGTCGGTCAAGGAACGAATACCGATGGACTAGTTGACGAACTAGTCGGTTAGGGTTCCTTCTCAGACCGACTAATTATCTATACTTGTTGTCAATCACTTCCACCCATTAGTCGGTCAATGAACACTGGCCGACCGACTAGGTTGCAAACTAGTCGGTCGACGAGCCTTCACAGACCGACTAAATCTGTCTACCCTGCAGAGTCACTGTTTTCTGTTTGCCTTTTAGTCGGTCACAGTTAGACGACCGACCGACTAGTTCTCAAACCAGTCGGTCGACCGCCCTTCACCGACCGACTAATCGTTTCAGAAACCCTAATTTTTAACCTAGCTACCGTTTGTTTTCTTATTTAAACGCGCGGCTGCTCTTCTTTCCTCCTCATTGTTTTGAGCTGTCTTCTTCCCCAACCTACCTCTTTCTCTTTCCCTACCTCTCCTTCCTCCCCCTTTGCGCCCTCCATCTTCTCCAAGGTCTCTCCCCTTTTCTTCTCTCCTGTCCTTCTCCCCCCATCCTCCTTTCCATTTTCCAGCCGACCACCGCCTTCTCCTCTCCTCGGATCTGAACCCACGGCCAAGCTCTGGTCACCGTTCTTTTCTCTTTTCGAGATCCACCTCCTTTTAGCCCCTCCTCCTCGCGTGGCGTTCAAATCCCAGATCTAACATCATCAACCCCGAGGAATACGCTGAGATCCTCGCCACCACCTATGGAGGCCGATGACACCACCGACGATCGAGTTTCTCGCTGCGCTACCCGCAGCCTAGGAATTTCCGGACGATGCTAAGCTTCCACCAATCAGATCGGACGCCAGATCTTCGCAAGAATCGTCAGTTCAGGTTGGTTCCCTAAACTCGTAGAAACCCCCACTGTAACTAATCAAACCCTAATTAAAATCAGCAACATAATCAAATTAAATTTACTTTCCGCTTCTCTTTAAAACGTTGTGCAACCTTAGATAAATCGACGAATGGACTTCTCGCATGTGCACATAGGGTAGATCGTTGATTAGGCTAATACATTAAAAATGTGATTTTTGACGATTAGGTTAGTCCCGATAACCTAGACACAAACCTTAATAGGAATTAATGAATATCGTGAACTGGCAGCGTCGCCGTGTCACGATATTTCAGACGGACCCCCGCCAACGAGACACTTGGACGAGATGCTCCGAGAAGACGACGCCCTCGCCACCGCAGGCAAGTGTACCACTTGCGTTATTGGCCATGTTTAGGCCTTAGTCTTGCTAGAAATGTTATTTTTGGAACCATGAGATTCGGACGCGAAATGATAGCGTTCGGGATGCCCCTTGATGGCTCAGACTTGACAACGAAGTCTGAGTCCAAAAACAACAATTTTGACATCATAGGATTGACATGCGTGTGTGTGAGTTGTGGACACCCTAGTACAACCCCTCCTGTTTTGTCGTGTCATGTCCTTTTCCGTCTTGCCATGTTCCGTCCCGTCTTGCACAGCTCGATGAGCAATATGGCACTCGCCAAGGCAGAGCGAGTGATCCTTTGTACTGATTCACAGCCCGAGGGGCAATAGGGCATCTGTCAAGCTAGAGCAGGTGATCCCTTGTCAAGATACACAGCTCAGAGAGCAATAGGGCACTTGTCAAGCAAGAGCAAGTGATCCCTTGTCCTGTCACGATTCTTGGGGTTTTGGGGTAGGGTTGAGTGTGCACGCGGCAAGAGGGTCTGATCCCCCTCGAACCGTAAAGGCATGAACCCTTTCGTGTTACTCTTGTCTTTTCTTGTCTTGGCTGGCTTCTCTATGTCCCGTCTTGTCTTGACACATGTAGGCTAGTCCCGTAGTTGGTAGCACTCGCTACGACTACTATTTGTCGTGTTTACTTTCCTGCTGCGTGTGCTTACGTTTGCTCATCTGTTATAACCTCAGCATGTTAATCAACCAGTAAAACGTTGTTAAATAATTGGTGCACTTGCAGTTTGGTCTAACCCCTCCTTGTAGACCTCACCTGACGTACAGTTCCTTCTTTTGGTGCTGTACGTCAGGATTTGAGCCAGAGTTCGTCGAGGAGGCGGACTTGCCAGTTGACGTGGAGCCAGAGAGTGCTGATCCTGAGTACGATCCTGAGGAGGACCAGAGCTAGAGACTTCTCGCTGTAGTTTACAGAGATATCTATTTCTTATAGTTGGGTGCGTAGCACCTTTTGTTTCTTTGTTTAGGTCGGGTGCTTGCACCGTTAGATTTTCCTTTCTGCAGTTGTAGCCCTTCGAGCGTTGAGACTCTGTACTTTTGATATGTTAAAATAAAATGATTTGTCAATTCTTTTTGGTACTCTTATTGTTCTGTACTAACATGCAGGGACCTGTACCTTCGTCTTGGTGCCACATAGACGCTAATTGGGTCAGGGCTCCTTAGCTCTGGCCTAAGCGGGCCTTAGTCACGCTTCGCCTCCGCAGTTTTGGGAAGCGGGGCGTGACAGCTCTTGCGGGAGGAAGTGCTGAGGGCTGCAGGCGTGTCGGTTGTGAAGAATACCGACCCTCAGAATAAAGGCAAGGGGCAATGGACGAGGAAGGGCAAGCAAAGGTGGTAGCCCGAAAACGAAGCACCGAGGTCCCAGTTGGGTAAAGGGCGTACAGGAGGCGACGGACGTTCGAATCCAATGCTCCTTCCCACCGACCTAGCGAGGCCGTACCGGAGGGTCCGTCTAACCAGGAAGAGGTCACCGCGGCCCCTATACGGATCCCGACCATGGATAAGACTCGCAAGGCGCCCCCCGTTGACAAGTGGCCTTATGGGTTCCCCTGTAGGAGATGGGAAGAAAGGCACACCCGAGCTGCGAGAGAGCGCTCGCCCACTTCAGGTCGACAATGGCCGAGGTTGAAGCCTGGTGGAACCGAAAAGGTGCTCTCTCTCAAGCGCAAGAGTCCGTACAAGTAATATAATCTGGGAGTCCAGATGTCGAATCCTCAGGAGGAAATCTGTTGCAACCACAATTCAAATCAAATAGAAATCCAACAAAGAGAAACTAACCACTTCACTAATGATGGTGATGATGGTGTGAAAGTACGTGATGGTGATGTGCGAACAATACGAACAATACGAACAAAGAAAAGTCATATAAGAAAAGATCTATAAAAAGTATGCACATGGAATGGGTTCGTTAGGATCAATGATTCTATTAATTTGGTTGATGAATATAACACAATGAATTCTCTTTTTGAGAGCAATTCACCGGAAAATATCCAATATAACTCAATGAATTCTCCTTTTGGGAGCAACTCATCGGAAGATACCCTTTTGGGGGTTCAAGCACAATATTCAATAAGATCGTCGCTAAAGTTATAATACGATATGAAACTCTCTTTTGGAGAGATCAAAACTACGATATGAAACTCCCTTTTGGGGAGATCAAAACTCACCCTTTTGGGGCGATCATCAACTCATTCACTTCTTTTGGAAGATGAAAAAGGCGATTTAATAACAAAGATTACAACTTTAACGACGTTTAACGGTTTAGCACAAGGATTATTCAACCAAACGAACACAAATAATATCCCCTAACTATGCCATACCATGCACAATAAGAATTAGCTACTCATGGTGCAAGAATAAACAAGTTTCATAGCAAAATACATTGATCTAATAGAAAAATACGATGAAAAACACCAAAATACGGAGTAAAAGTTTAGAATTCTATCAGCAAATATCCTTGAAAAGACACCAAAACTATCTGGAAATAAGAAAATAGCCTCTGGAATTTTACAGAATTTTGTGGTGGCAAAATACGGCTCCTAGAGCCTTCAATACGCTCAAAATACGCCAAAATCTGCTTGTATACGCTCAAAAACCCTATAATATGCTTATATAATAGGCTTGCAGGTTTAATGAGCTAACGGGTTGAAAACCCACATCCAATTAACCCAAACCCGATCCATCTCGAGCAGATCAATTCTCAGCCGCTCATCAAAGCGGGATTGAATGTGGCGTCGACGCGTGCGCTTTAAGATGCGTGCGCAACCCGCATCCGCTTCGAATCCGCATCGGGTTAGATCTCAGTCGTTGGATCGAAATCGGATGCTTCATAAGCCGCCACGTCGCCCGCTTGGTTTGATTTTGAATCGCCGCTGCGAGTTCGCGTCGGGGTGCTTTGCAGCCGTTGGATCTCCTTCGAACGGACGAGATTTAATCTCGCCTTCATTCGCTCGCTGCTCAGCACGGGGATGGGCTCATCCGTTGGATCGAAATCCAACGCTCTCAATTAATCCACGCCGCCCGCTATCAGATCCGTTGGATTGGGTCGGCAGACGACGCGATGGCGCCACGTGGCCAAGTGGATGCGCTCCGCTGCTTTGCGCTGAAGCGAAACGACAGCCGTTCGATTGCACTTGGACGGTAGATATTGGGCCGCGTCGCTGCTTCGTTCGTCGCTTCGGCGCTTCGATCACAGCCGTTCGATTGTGATCGAACGGTCTTCGTTTCGCCCGCTTCGATACGCCTGTGGTTTACTTCCCGCCGTTGGATTGAGCCGGGAACCGATGGGATGCGGCCACGTGGCGGCTTCTGATTTGCTGGCAACCGTATTTTCGTATTTTATTGCGTATTTGCCCATTTAAGCTGTATTCTGCATTCAAAAAATCATAGAAATTAGCATAGATCTCAGAAAAATACAAATAAATAGTCGTTGAAATCGTGAGATCGACACCAAGCTATGAAAAATATAAAAAGTGCAGAAATACTTCGTTAATTGATGTTTTGTGCTCAAATAAGGTGTTTTCTCTAATAAATGATGGTGTAGAAAATACGTATGAATTAGAGAACAATGTAGCATCACATGAGCACAAAATAGGGCTAAATGGGGGGTTAAATATGTAATATTGAACCCGAATCACACCCCCAACTAGCGATTTGCTAGTCTAGCAAAAATAGCGATTAATACGGATGATCAATAAAACAATAAATTCTATCGATCGTTTATGGCATGGCTCAATAATACGCATTCCAACATGATCTTGACCATCAATATACACATCCATGAACAAAATCAATCACATGATATTTTCTCTAATTTAGTATGAATAAATAACATGCAAGCATCGTTTTGCGCAAGCGAAAGTATAACACGTCGTTTTTCTCTAGTTTTCTTGTTTCCAAGGAATTGGCCTATCAAAACAATCATTCAAGACATGGGTATTGAAGTTGCTTAGTATATTCACCATTTCTTTTCTTTTATTAGTTCCGCGTAACGTGCATCAAGCAACATTCGCGGAAAAATGTATAACTTGGATCACTCCATCAAATGAGTGAGTTTCCTGTCAATGGCTCCCAAATCAGACGATAATAGGGCATTAGGCCAAAAAGGACCACTCGGACTGTACTACTCGAGCCAACCAAGTTATTTATTAGTGACATACTTATTCATTCATTTTTCATCATTCATTTTTCTTTTCTTTTCTTTTCTTCATCTTTTTCTCTTTTTCTTTGTAAGCAACTCAACACCCATTCTTTGAACATAAACATTGATAACCAAGGCCAAATTCCCCTTCAACTAGAAGACTACTCTTATAAATCGTGTATACTTAAGCTTTTTCATCACATTAGCATGCATGAAATAAATTCAAACTATTTCGAGATATTAATCATGAAAATTGAAAGTTTTCATGAATATCATATTAACGGTAATTCCATGAAGAGAAAAATAATTTAATCAAGCCATAAACAATTTTTAGAACTCAATTAATGCGTAATCATCCGTATTTGAGGCATGTGAAGGAGTTTTAAAAGATGAGATTTGGTGATTTATTCTTATCAAAAAAAATCCTAAGGTCTCATACACACACCCCCCAACTAAAGATGGACATTGTCCTCAATGGCGAAAGGGGTACGAGTTTATTCAAGCAAGCAACCTAGAAAGCATTTAAAAACTACACTACTGGAAAGAACACACCGTGATCAAATGGCGGATCCCGAATCTTTAATTGTGGATGAAGTTGTTCAATTTGCTCCTTGCGCTCCTCGGCGATTATTTTTCCTCCAAAAGCTAAATTGGACTCCAGCAACGTAACTCCCAGCATCTCTATAAGATGTTCACCTGTAACCTGCAAGAGATGAGTCACGTCAATCCATTTTAGTTTAGAATTCTTATCGATAAAAGTATTCCAAATGTAGTCATCAAAATAATTGAAATAAATTAAAGCAAGTTGACGACTACTCCCTGAAAGATATGCACTACTCTCGGTATGATGCTCGATCAATGGGGGGAGGGGTAAATGATTTTGGGACAAAACTGGAGGAGGGCTTGGTTCTGACTCCATGGCGATAATCTCAAAACCCTTGTCCCTAGATGTCTCCTCCTCTCGTTCATCCAAAATTGCTAGCTCGTCCTCTCTTTTGCACACACTTTCTGCCATGTAGATATTATTTTTGCCCTCAACGTGACATGTCTCGCTCGATATACCAGCAATAGAAGATAAACTCGTATTAGATTCTTTAAGTTGAATATCAAAAGAATTATTTTCTTCTAAGCAAGCGGTAATCAAATTAAGATCTTCAATGGATTTCTGAATCTGCCGACTCCGAGCAAGGAAATTCTCTTGGAATTGAAGGGATGTGGCCTCATGTGTCTGAATAATCAGGTAAGCTTCCTCTTTCAAGGATTGCAAAGGTACGTCTACGCTTTGCTCTTCTTGATCAAGGCACGAAGGCTCCGTTGAATCGCTCTCTGAAGTCTCTTCCATGGTTTCTTCATTTTCTTGCAGAGACTCCATGTATTCCCACACCTCTGTCGGCGTCATGCCTCCCAATAATTCCTGCAGCTGTGGTCGTAGTCCATCTAGGAATGACACAATAAGCTCTTCATTTGTGTACCCATGCTGCGGATAGCTCGATACTATGTTTGTGAACCTCCTCCAGGCCTGAAAGAAAGTTTCACAATCAGTTTGATTAAAATTTACAATCTTGAGCTTTTCCATCCTATGTTTGTGTGCATTAGCATACCGTGCATCATACAGATTGTTCGTGCAATAGAAATTCATATAATCCATTTTAAAAAAAACAAAAGTTTATGTACAAAAAATTAAACAAAAATTTATATACAGTAAAGTGGAAAGATCTCACCGAAGGTCCTCTAAATGAAATAAACCGTAGTCACAAACCATTCCTCCCCGGCAACGGCGCCAAAAACTTGGTGGGACCGAAAAGGTGCTCTCTCTCAAGCACAAGAGTCCGTACAAGTAATATAATCTGGGAGTCCAGATGTCGAATCCTCAGGAGGAAATCTGTTGCAACCACAATTCAAATCAAATAGAAATCCAACAAAGAGAAACTAACCACTTCACTAATGATGGTGATGATGGTGTGAAAGTACGTGATGGTGATGTGCGAACAATACGAACAAAGAAAAGTCGTATAAGAAAAGATCTATAAAAAGTATGCACATAGAATGGGTTCGTTAGGATCAATGATTCGTATTAATTTGGTTGATGAATATAACACAATGAATTCTCTTTTTGAGAGCAATTCACCGGAAAATATCCAATATAACTCAATGAATTCTCCTTTTGGGAGCAACTCATCGGAAGATACCCTTTTGGGGGTTCAAGCACAATATTCAATAAGATCGTCGCTAAAGTTATAATACGATATGAAACTCTCTTTTGGAGAGATCAAAACTACGATATGAAACTCCCTTTTGGGGAGATCAAAACTCACCCTTTTGGGGCGATCATCAACTCATTCACTTCTTTTGGAAGATGAAAAAGGCGATTTAATAACAAAGATTACAACTTTAACGACGTTTAACGGTTTAGCACAAGGATTATTCAACCAAACGAACACAAATAATATCCCCTAACTACGCCATACCATGCACAATAAGAATTAGCTACTCATGGTGCAAGAATAAACAAGTTTCATAGCAAAATACATTGATCTAATAGCAAAATACGATGAAAAACACCAAAATACGGAGTAAAAGTTTAGAATTCTATCAGCAAATATCCTTGAAAAGACACCAAAACTATCTGGAAATAAGAAAATAGCCTCTGGAATTTTACAGAATTTTGTGGTGGCGAAATACGGCTCCTAGAGCCTCAAATACGCTCAAAATACGCCAAAATCTGCTTGTATACGCTCAAAAACCCTAGAATACGCTTATATAATAGGCTTGCGGGTTTAATGAGCTAACGGGTTGAAAACCCGCATCCAATTAACCCAAACCCGATCCATCTCGAGCGGATCAATTCTCAGCCGCTCATCAAAGCGGGATTGAATGTGGCGTCGACGCGTGCGCTTTAAGATGCGTGCGCAACCCGCATCCGCTTCGAATCCGTATCGGGTTAGCTCTCAGTCGTTGGATCGAAATCGGATGCTTCATAAGCCGCCACGTCGCCCGCTTGGTTTGATTTTGAATCGCCGCTTCGAGTTCGCGTCGGGGTGCTTTGCAGCCGTTGGATCTCCTTCGAACGGACGAGATTTAATCTCGCCTTCGTTCACTCGCTGCTCAGCACGGGGATGGGCTCATCCGTTGGATCGAAATCCAACACTCTCAATTAATCCACGCCGCCCGCTATCAGATCCGTTGGATTGGGTCGGCAGACGACGCGATGGCGCCACGTGGCCAAGTGGATGCGCTCCGCTGCTTTGCGCTGAAGCGAAACGACAGCCGTTCGATTGCACTTGGACGGTAGATATTGGGCCGCGTCACTGCTTCATTCGTCGCTTCGGCGCTTCGATTACAGCCGTTCGATTGTGATCGAACGGTCTTCGTTTCGCCCGCTTCAATACGCCTGTGGTTTACTTCCCGCCGTTGGATCGAGCCGGGAACCGATGGGATGCGGCCACGTGGCGGCTTCTGATTTGCTGGCAACCGTATTTTCGTATTTTATTGCGTATTTGCCCATTTAAGCTGTATTCTGCATTCAAAAAATCATAGAAATTAGCATAGATCTCAGAAAAATACAAATAAATAGTCGTTGGAATCGTGAGATCGACACCAAGCTATGAAAAATATAAAAAGTGTAGAAATACTTTGTTAATTGCTGTTTTGTGCTCAAATAAGGTATTTTCTCTAATAAATGATGGTGTAGAAAATACGTATGAATTAGAGAACAATGTAGCATCACATGAGCACAGAATAGGGCTAAATGGGGCGTTAAATATGTAATATTGAACCCGAATCAAAGCCCTTACGCGAGGGAAGTCCTCCGGTCGATCTACCCGATAGGCCGGGAGGAGTTGATGTTTGATGAGGCTGGAGTGGCGGCTCGCCTGGCGGAGAATAGCGTGCTGCCGCGGGACCGCAAAACCTTGACCAATGTTGGCACAGAGCGATTGTGCGCTTCCGCGATCTGGCATAATATGCAGGTGGGTCGAGCTACTTTGTACTATAAGTCTTCTTATTTGCGTGTCTGACTGTGTCAGCTCCTTTTGTAGGCGGTGGCAGCTATGGTGGCCCTGTAACACCACACCCCGATGGCCCTAATCCAGTCCTCTCTCGAGAGGGCAAGGGTCGAGCTTCGTGAGACACGGGAAAAATTGTGAGAGAGGGATGCAGACCTAGAGCGGGTCACGAGGCTCCATAACGTTTAGATGGTGCGGGCCGAGTATTTGGAAGCGAGGCAGGCCGTGCTTGCCCATCAGCTTCAGGAGGAAGAGGGCAGGCGAGCTGACATCCTGGAGAGGCATTCCGAGGAGGCGGCCAGCAAGAAGCGGGTGATCGAGCTTCATCGGGAGAGGATAGCCGACTTGAGGAAGGCGATCGAGGCAGAGAAGAAGGAGAAGGATGTACTGAAGAAGCAGGTGGATGAGAAGAGGAAGGTCGACCAGGGCACGATGGACGCCGTCATGTGCAGCTATCAGGACGAGGCGATCATCCTGTTGCTGCGAGAGGCAATGGAAGCAGGCATCGAGGAGGGGATAATAAGAATGAAGGACCGGCTGGCGAACTTGTATCCCTCGCTTGTGGCTGATTTTCCCAAGCTCGACGTGCCATTAGCAGGGGAAGAAGAGGGGTCGGATGATCCGCCAGTGGTTGGCGGTACGGCAGGTGACCTGGCGGAGATGCCGGCTTGGCGGGGGGTGGGGGGGGTAGCGGCCGAGGGTGAAGCGGCTGAGCCAAGGAGCTCTTAGTGTAGGACGAATTTTGTAAGGCTGGCCATTGACCGAGCCCGATTTTGCGTTGTATTTTTGATGGACTCTGTGTTTGTAAAAATGTTAAATAAATGAAACGCTCTTTGTTTTTCTTACTCTTTGTTCTCCTTGTTGTTAATTATTGCACGGATGGTGTTCTTGCATGGGTATGAATGCCCCCAACATTCTCCTTAGGACGAGCATGTGGGCGAGGAGGAGGGGAAAGTTGTGATGATTTTAGTCCGCCTAGGCTCTGTGTGCGGCATTTAGGCGAGCGTCGGGAGGGAGTTATGCCTCCTAGGCATGACTTACTATGCGAAGTCCTGCCTTGGGTCTTTTTAGTGCCTCAGTCCTCCTTGTTAGCTCGGGCGATGTGAGAGTGGCCATATTTTCCAAGCGTTAGAAAAAGGCGGGAGATTAGTTCGAAAAACCCGCCCGTCGAATTGCAGTCGAATCGCAGTCGTCATTTCGAAATAAAGGCAGGAGGACATCGAAGTGCCATGACCGTTCCTCGGGTGACGCATGGGGGAGGTGACTATGGGTGTCAGGCGAAGCGTCAGGTGGTTCAGATTGGCGACGCATGGCAGGACTCGTGCAGCTGAGATCTGCAGGAGATTTCTATAAATAGGAATGGGGGAGATCAAGGAAGAGTTTCTCACTTCTGAAATTTCTTAGAGATCCCGCCTTTATCTGGATTCCCCGTCTTCGTAGCCATCGCAGTCGTCACTGGAGCTTGTGCCATTGTAGCCGTCATCGTCGCCGTAGCTGGGATTCAATAGTATACTTCGTTTTCTTTTTCTGAGATGGTTTCTTCAGCCTCAACTCGGTTGTCAGGGTCAATGGATACTGAGGAGAGGGTTTTTGGCGGAGGGACGACGGATAGCTTCGCCACGGAATCAGTGGAGGTGGTGGGGAAGGATCACCGGTCAGTCAGGAACGCGCTACGAGTGGGTCGGTAGTTGAGACCGTAGTTCAGTCGTCTGCGGTGCGTAGTTGGGACCCGAGGAAGGAGAAGGGGCCCTGGAATCAAGGGCAAGATCTTCCGTGAGGGACCCAGTAACCATGGCCGAGGTAGGGGACGTGCTTGTTGAGATAACGAGTCAAATGTCGGTAGCACGGACAGACGTCATTCCAACCGTACGCGCGAAGTACCTTAGGCCGCCTTACGCAGTCCGCTTGGCCACCACTTCGGAACGGGTATGTTTTGCAAAAGACATTGAGCTCGGGGTTTATGTGGCGTGCTTCCAACAAGGGTTGTGGTTCCCTCTTCACCCCCTGTACCCCGAGATCCTGGACTGCCTTGGGCTGCCATTCTTCCAGCTGATGCCGAACTCTGTCAGTGTGATCGTGGGGTTTCTTGTTCTCTACGTGAGGAATAATGTTAGTTCGACCCTACCTCTGTTCTGTTATTTCTTTGCGGTCAAGAGGTTGAGGTCGTACTACTACTTATCGGCGAGGAAGAGTCATCCCCTCATCCTAGGTTTACCGGGAAAGATCAATGGTTGGAGGGAGTCGTTCGTGTTCATCTCCACGTCCGCCAACCTGGTGCTAAAGTCGGACTGGGGCATGCTCAACCTCAAGGCGAGGAAAGGAGTCCATCTGAGCAAGGTTGAGGCAGAGCGGGCGAGGCTATTAGAGGCGATATCCCCCGAGGGCAGGCAGTACTGACGCACCCGAAAACTACACCTGGATTCCACCTGGTGGTGTCACGATTGCCAGGCATGGTATGGCCCCTAAGTGTCAATTCCGGGCTCAATCCACAAGCGGACGGTGTCAAGTTGTAGTATAAAAGATATCGAATCTTACAGGGACGGTGATAGTGTATTCGGGCTCTCAGTTTACTTCTATATCTCGAAGTGAGATAGCTATCGGGTTGAGATAATTGGTTGTTGTGTTGATGTTGTTTTAATAATAAAAAGGACTAGGGCGTTAGGGATCGTCGATAAGATCATCGAGGATCGACGTTGGAATAGAATCCTTACGTTGCATGAGGGTTAGGGGGTTAATCTCCCAATTCATACCACTCTCGTGGGTTAGAATTGCGAGGTATTTCGATGGCTCACGTTGACGCAAGGCGGTAGCCGTCAACGTAGCGGTATAGTTCGTCGATGGATCCCCTCAAGGCACGAGCCGGGCATGGTCACGAGCCTTGGTTGGATCCACCGATTTTCCTATTCGAATCCCAAAGATACCCCTTAAGCACATCAATTCCACAGACCGTGGGCATGATCTCAGTACGGGTTATCTAGGGATTCGGTAGGATCGACCGAAATACTCCACTAAATCCCTAATTCAACCTAGGGATCCAGATCTACGTCTTTTCTCTATGATCTTAGGGCTAACCCATCAACCCTAGAAAAGATCTACTCACTCATGGCAATGTTAACGGATAAAAACACCATTTTTATAGAAGAGAATATCGTAGCAATTTAATAGAATGAAGATTAAAAACTTATAGTGAGCAATGCAGAAAATAGCAATTAATAGATCCCCAGAAGAATCGAGATTCCAAACGCAAGAAGAACAAAGAAACTCCAATGTATTTCAATCCAAAAATCTTGAATAAAATTTATCTAAATCTAACAATAATTCTTCTAATCTCCTCTCTAATTTTTGCTCCTCCAAAAACAGCCCTTCAAACTCTGAATGAAAGTTTGCCCATACGCTCCTGCAGCTGCCAGCCTTCATTCCCAAGAAATCACGCAACAGCCGCTGTGAAAGATCCTTCCAAAAATGGCCTCAGCGTCATCAACCGAGCAGGCTGCTTGGTCGAGGAGTTCGTTGCTCTGTCATTGCTCGGACCGAGCAGCTGTACTGCTCGACCGAGCACAACAGGAAATCGAAATTCTCCTAAATCTTCACTCTGCCTGCACGGGCCGAGTCAGCTCAGCTCAGTCCGAGCAGAGAGCTGACTCGATGGCTGAAAATTTGCTCAGGCCGTGCGCTGGATTGGTCGAGCTTCGGAATGAATGGCTGCTCGACCAAGCACTATGAGTGCTCGGTCCGAGCAGGCTGCGTATCTGCACGGCTGCTCTTCTTTGCATCTGCTCGGTCGCGTCATCTGGGAAAATCCTTCCAACAGCTTCTGAAGCTCCTCTCTCCCTCCTGCTCTCTCCTCCACTCCTCCCATGGCTCCAAAAACACACCGAACTCCTGCAGAGCTTTGCCAATGAGCTCACAGACGTGTCAGATGTGTCCATACCCAAGTCGGGTCCCAAATCGCTCCAAAATCCCTGAAAACTCATAAAATACTACGAAACTCGAATATAACGTCAGAAATGCAATATCGTAGAAAAATATGGGATTTGGATGCGAAAGTGGCATGGAATTTGATGCAATGGTGCTATGAAAAAGGTGTAAAATATGGACACATCAAAATCCCCCAAACTTACCTCTTACTCGTCCTCGAGGAAGACGAATACTAGGTACGCCGGGAGGAAAACAAAAATAAATAAGAAATAAAAACAAGAAGAGAAGAGAATGGAAGTGGATGGAGGCTACTAAGGATGTTCGGTCAGATCTCAGGCCTAAGTAGTATATCACAATGCTCTGAATAGTAAAAGCACATGCTAATGGTATTTTCACGTTTTACAAATCATATGTCTAGCTTGCAATACAGACAAAAGACAGGGATCTACTGAAATAATGCTATCAACTCATATCAATCTCATTCAATCCATAGAGTCTAGTATAAAAAAGTTGGCAACGCACTTTTCAATCACAGATACACATGGAGCATATAGAAATCACGCAGCATGCAATAGAGAATAGAAAGAATCATGCTATTTCATTTCGAATTATGAAAAATCTCCAAAAACTAAAGCGTTTCGTAAAGTTTAAGTATTATCAAATCTCCCCGGTATGCACCGTCTCCACTCTAATGTTACACTCACTCATGTGATCAGTTGGTTCACCCCCCAAGCTTAGCTTGAGGCGTCGCATTTAGGAATAGGACATGGAATTTTTCTTCTCCTTCCCAGTACATATAATAGCTTCTAATGAAAGGATACAAAACAATTTTATTCCTTCATTTTCTTTTCTTTTTCTTTTCTTTTTTCACATATATGTATATACACATTTTTTCTCTTTTTTTTCTTCTTTTCATTTCATTTAGAAGCTATACTTTTTCTTTTTGAGTTTGGGAAGTGGGATGCGGTGAGGATAGCTGTGGGGGTGTAAGCAACTGGTATGTAGAGAACTATATAGATATGTGGAGAAGGAAAATAATAGATCTCTCGGTTCACTCATAAGAGGTGCACAATGGATTGATAAAATACTCTAACTAAACTCTAAATAGCATGGATATTTTCATTTATCTAGAGGAACACTGAAATAGCATGCAGTAATAGGCACAATGATATCAAGCATGCAAACAGAAGTGAATAAGATATAAAAAGAAGATGCTCCAAGTGTTCTAGTGATGCGTGAACCTAGGTGAATTACCCAACATAACGCATACTAGATACTAATTCATGCATTTGATATTCAATTTATTTCAAGCATTAAATCAGATAGATCAACAAAAGAATGTGCACGCATATAGATAGTAAAACTGAAACTACCCTAATAGCATGTCAACAGATAGTAAGCATCGTGAACAACTACTAAGGCTACGAGAGGTATCATCATGTGGGACATCCTTAGCATAAAAAGAGAAAAAGGCAGAGAAAATAGAGAAATAAAGAAAAAGAGATGGATGCATGGTAAAAACAGAAAACGTGATGCAGAATGAGAAAAAAGATAAGGTAGTGGAAAAGTGATGAAAACGTAAAATAAAAACTGAAATAGCAAAGAAAATGTAAAAGAAAAAATGAAAAATAAAGCGATAGCGCTCATCCCCCAAGCTAAACCTAGCAGTGTCATCACTGCTAAGAAAACGCTAGTAGGCGGGAGATGATGCTAAATATGGCATGGTGGGTGGGGGAATATAAAATAAGAAACTGTGCAAAAAGAAGTAAAAATATGACATGATGCGATGCTGAATGAAAAATGATGCATGCGTAGGTTCTCCCCCAAGCTATATAAATGCAGGGACCCGAACTGACAGATGGGCACAAAAATAAATGAGGGAGGCAAAAAATGGGTAGGGACGACATCAAGCAGAGGCACCACCCTCTGGGTATGGTGATGGGTCCCTCTGCTGTGAAGCAGGTAGTATGGGAGGATATGGCTGGAACTCGGTAGGTGGGTCAGTTCGCCAGTGACGGACTAGGCTCCGAAGAAACGGTAGGTCATGCTCGACTGACTGTTGAGTAATGACGCCTCCCTGACCTAAGAGTAGGAGCATGGCGACGAACTGGTCGCCCTGGTTAGCGTCCCGAAAGGTAACCATATATTCTGCGTCGCCGATATAAAGAGGTTCATGGGGGAGTGGGGGGTGGCATAGGGGAGTGGTGGATGATTCGCCAACAGTGTTGGTTTGAGTGGGCAAGCGTGTACGACGGGTACGCCGAGTAGGCCTAGGGTTTGATGTGCCGGTGTTGGTGGGTCTAGCACGACGTGGAGGCATTGTGCAAGCGGTATAAAATAGTGCGGTAGTATGTAGAGTAAATAGGGGAACGAATGTACCGACTAGAATGAGATGGCATTGAGACCTGTCACGTGATTGCCGCTGATCTGGAGTATCCCCCAAGCTGCTCCTAGAAACGCCCTTTTATGTGGGCGCTGCGTATCTGAAACGATAGAAAGTGACGTCAGGCGAAGAAGATTAATGTGGAGAGATATATTTGGCATTAGGCGTGCTCGAAAGAGGCTTAGGAGGGGTGGGGGGTGCGGCGGCCGGAAAAAACGGCAGTGATGGGGAGTTTTTGAAGGGGGGAGAGAGGGGGGGGAGAGGGAGAGGGGGGGGGGGAGAGGGAGAGAGAGGGAGAGAGAGAGAGAGAGAGAGAGAGAGAGAGAGAGAGAGAGAGAGAGAGAGAGAGAGAGAGAGAGAGTGTGTGTGTGTGTGTGTGTGAGGTTAATCGGATTTGGCGGGTGGAGGCGTCCGTGGATGGCGCTGGTGGAGGGGCGACGGCTGTGAGGTGATGATCGGGTCGAGCGGGTGGGGAGCTCGGGGGGAATTAGGGTAGGGCTTTTAAGGGAAAGGGTGGGTTTGGGTTAAATAAGCGGCTCGAAACCGACCGAAAAAACAAGCCCCGAATTCAACTACAGATGACTCGGACCGAGCAATTTGATTGCTCGGTCGAGCAAGTTGCAAGATCAATCGAGAAATAAAAAAAATACTACCTTAAACCCCGCTCGGTCTAGCAGGATGCTACTCGGTCTGGCTGGAAAATGCTCGGGCCGAGTTACTATCGCTCGGACCGTGCAGACAGAACGTCGTTTTCTCTACATTTCCAAAAGCCTGTCATACTCGACCGAGCAGTAGGCTGCTCGGTTGAGTCGTCTTCTGCTCGGGCCTAGCCAATAGCACTCGGGCCGTGTAGACAGAGTGATGATTTTGCTCATAATTTTCGTCCTGCGCTGCTCGACCGAGCAGTGTAGATGCTCGGTCGAGTCGATATCTACTCGAACAGTGCTGAGGCTGCTCGAGCCGTGTGGGTAGAGAGTTGATTTCTCCTTCCTTTTTCGTATCCGCGCTGCTCGACTGAGCAGAGTAGCTGCTCGGTCGAGTCTCATGTGTCCCCTTTTTAGCTCCTTTTTCTTTCGTTTTCTCCTCAAATTTGGTACTCTCCTCCAGCTTCCTTCCGTTAGAAATGTCGATCTGCATGCCCCCTTACGTTTAACCTGTACAGAGTAAGAACTCATCAAATTTTCATATTTTTCAGAGTAATGAATACCCGTTTTATTCTGTTTTCTTAGATAGATAAAGAATAAGAAATAAAAAGTTGAAAGAGGAAAATCTAAGGTTTGAGAGATTGGGTTGCCTCCCAATAAGCGATCATTTTGAGTCATGAGCTCAACTCCCTCAAGTTTTTCAACAGTTTGTGGGGGATCCCTCGAGGAAGTATGTCACCTCTTGTCATATTGGTTCTCCTGCCCTGTATTGTTTAATCCTCTGGCCGTTTACTTTGAAATTTCCTTTTTTCATTCGAGCTCAACGACACCTCCAGGAGATAGGATTACTATTTTGTAAGGGCCGGAGATATGCTTACTATTTTGCAATGGCATGGAAAGGAGTCCGTCTGAGCGAGGTTGAGGCGGAGCGGGCGAGGCTATTAGAGTCGATATCCCCCAAGGGCAGGCAGTACGCCAGCCTCGCCGAGCCGAAGATGATAGCTCGATACATATGGCCCGAAGGTAACCTCAGCATAGTGGCTTCTATACCTGATTTGCTTACCCTGAACTCCCTCCCTTTTGCAGATCCGACGATGAGTCTATCCTTCGAGGAGCTGGAGAGGATGGTCGATGAACAGATGGCTGATAAACAGGTGGCCCCCCAGCCTGCCAGGAGCGGTAAGAAGAAGTCACGGGAGGGGAGGTCGTCCAGGAAGGCCGAGAAGCCCAGCAAGCCGAAGAAGACCAAGGAGGTGGAAAATCCGACCGTCGTTGGAGCTGGTGCTGGCGGGCCTATCGAGGGCGTTGGGCACGTCTCCCTCCCCCAGATCATCGACATCGAAGCTGGGGAAGGTGAGCACGTCAGTCCGATAGGTCAGGTGTCTCAGAGCGACAGGGCACCTTAGAAGCTGGCCGCGCAGGCTTTGGCTCCGAACCTGACCATGGTCGTTCAGGGAGGATCCGTCGGGTCGAGCTCCGGGGTCGGGTCGGCTGTAGAGGATTCGTGGCCCTACGGCTGCCCCCGGTTCGCACTAGAGAAGCCGGCTCACCCGAGCTGTGAGTCGATGCTGGCAGTGTTTCGGTCAACGAAGGCCGAGGTTGAGGGGCTACCGGCAGAAGCTAGGCTGGGGATGACCTACTGATCGCGTCCAAATATACACCCGAAAAACGACTGTAGTCTTACCGCAAGCGCACGGTGTAGTGGCGAGCGTGTATCGAACACGAGGAGGACAAATGACGGTACTCTTTTTTAATCACCTAGCTATTGGTGGTAGAATAGAATGGTTTCGAGAATATTATCACAGTCGTTCAATTAACAATTTGAATTCAATATAATAAAGGCATCTAGGGTCAGGGAATCCCCACTACAGATTGTCATTCATCTCCGTGAGTCGTGAATCTCAATGTTGCAAGGCTTGAATTGAGGTGAACTAGTCGTAACTGAATAGAGAACCAAGCTCATGCACTCACGCTATTACCGGTCTATAGCAACCTAGATTAGGGCCCACTCTCGTGCAAACCCTAACCTAAGCCGCTAGCATGAATATCGACATCATTGTCCAATCGCACCTCGAGCCCACTCTCGTGCAAACTCGAGTTACGATCAAGGTTATGATAGTTCATATTCGTCCAATCTCTTGCAAACGAATATGAGTATGGATTTATAATAAAAATCCTAGCTTTGGTCCAATCTCTTGCAAACCAAGTCGAGAGAATCTCGATTATAAACCTAAATCGAATATCTAGGCTTTCCCATCGATTGAAATCCAATCTCTTGTAAACCCCAATCAATGGAAATTCCAAGCTACTCATAGTAAATCAATCATAACCCAACCGTCTATCAATCCTAGCAACACATTAATTCGTTCATCACAATTCTAAAATCGGATCCATAGGGTTCATCCCCATGCCCTAGAACGACGGAACTACTTGCAATTAATCATGGCAATCACAAAATAAACAAATAAAAAATATAGCAATTCATGGTCGAGAGAAAACAATTCACAAAAACAAGAAAGTTCGATAGAAAGAACAAACCAAATTTCCAATCTTCAATCTCCAGCTGAGAATTACAATTAGAATAATGCTCAAAAACTAATTTTTGGTCTCCACTAAAACTTGGAAGAAAACTAGCTTAAATACAAGCCAAAGTCGGCCAGAAAATCCTGACAGATCTGCCCCTGGCGCATCCCAAAATCCTAATTCACTATACAGGCAGACTGCGCCACTCGGCCGAGTAGAACATGTCACTCCGCCGAGTGACGGACCCAAATAAAAACAGAGATATTGGGGGTTTTGGGGGTCTGTCGCTCTGTGCCACTCGGCCGAGTGGAGTTCTTTACTCGGTCAAGTGGGCTTTCTCACTCTGAGTGCGTCTTCTGCTGATCTGCTCCAAACTTCAGAGAGTCGGCTGAGATCCCCTTTGGAAAACTCTGTTGTACTCAGGCGAGTGGACTTCTTCACTCGACCGAGTGAGATCCTTCACTCGCCCGAGTGGACTTTGACTCCAGGTGCTATTGTATCTGTTGTACTCGGCCGAGTACGTTCCTTCACTCGACTGAGTGGGCTGTTTCTCTCGTCGTCTCCTCGTCGTCTCCTCGTCGATTCTATCGAACTTCTTTTTCTTCCGCTCATCATCTAGCGCTGCTAGCTCCTCGATAGGGTCACAGGCGGTGCTCCAGCATGCATGAAAGTCCCTTGATCTCATTTACGCTCCAGATCGCTCTATATTTCCTGAAATCCGACAAAAAACGAGAAATAGTGAAAAGCAACGCGATATCGTCGAATAATCATGAAAAACGCAATATGGACGATTGAAATGACATGCAAACATGCAGAAAAAAGGTGTAAAATAAGGAACTATCAAAATCCCCCAAGCTTACCTCTTACTCGTCCTCGAGGAAGACGAGTAAAAAAGGCGAACTCGACGGGGAAAAATAAGGAAAAAAGAAGGAGAAGATAGAATAGAAAACAAAGAGGGGGTGCTAGATCATTTTCTTAGGACGTGGAGCTGCTTACTCAAATAGCGCATGACGAATAAAAACATGCCAAAGATTTTTACCTCGATATCATGATCATATATAAATGCAATCGATATGGAAACCAAGAATATCAAAACGATATGAAACATGAAATCATTCTAGAATTAGCGTCGTCTGAGGCATCCAAAGTAATATACATAATCATAGATTGCACACTTTTCAATTGATCGATTTTTACTTGGAGTATAAGAGGCATCACACATTATGGAGCAATAAGAATAGAAAGAAATGGTATTCATGAAATGCATGCCAAATTTCAATTCGTGGACTTCATAATACTCCAGGTAATCTCCCTGAGTATAAAAAAATTACCTAGCTTAAGTCGTCATGCACAGACAAGTGGTCACTCTCTCACACATCTTTTGGATCCCCTCCCCCAAGCTTATCTATAAGCGTGGTGGCATCAAATAGAACAATACGACTTTTCCCATTTTTTTCGAAGCTCCGAGGGAAATAAAAGAGGGAAGAAAGAAAGAAAGAAAGAAATGTGATCGTGTATATACAGATGGACTCTTTTTTTCTTTTTCTTTTCTCTTTTTCTCTTTTTCTTTTTTTTGAAACTCATATACACAATATCAATCTCGAATCAAAGATAGAGAGATGTGCATGTATTTTTTTTCTTTTGATTTTGGGGTATGGGAGCTTGGATTTTATAGCAAGGAAAAGATGCCAATGTAAGATTTGCCAAGGGGAGATTCACCAGTGATTTTAAGTATAGCAATGATGTTCAAGATATGTGGAGAAAGAAAAATATGCAACGCTCAGTTCACTCTTTTGAATGTGCACGACAACTTTCAGCAGAGTAATGTAATCTACTCAGTTTGAATTCAGAAAGTAAACTAATGCAGTTATATCAAAAAGGCATACATTCAATCAACCGGGAAGTTAAGCGTACAATTTCATGCAAATAGAAGTGATAGAAGACAACAAAGCAGTACTCCAAATTTAGGCAATCAATGCATGAAGCTTGATGTGTTTTCTATGAAAAGTATACAATATAAATCTTCAGACTCAGCTAATGGTAGAATTTCATTCACAATCAAATAATAAAGATGCAGGTTACTATTCTCGAATACATGTCAACGTATAGCA
Organism: Scilla litardierei; assembly: GCA_030789695.1. Taxonomy (NCBI): domain Eukaryota; kingdom Viridiplantae; phylum Streptophyta; class Magnoliopsida; order Asparagales; family Asparagaceae; genus Scilla; species Scilla litardierei. The sequence continues at coordinate 29,265 of JAULAV010007168.1, forward strand.
TATGATATCTGAAATAAAAATGATGGCATGGCAAGAGAATATGCATATAAAAGTAAGCTAACTCCAAGTCATCGTCATCACAGAAAATTCATCTCTAGCAAAAAAGGATAAAAGAAATAAGGATAAATGAAAAAATAAGAACTACTATACAAATGCAGCACACACAAAAATAAGAAAACGTGATGCATGAGGAAGAATATGAAAAAATGGGTGAAAACAAGTGGAAAATATTGAAATGTGGAAAAAAATGAAGATAAAAATGAAGAAAACAAAAAGTGCGTGAGACACTCACTCCCATAAGTTAAAATGAAGATAAAACTGAAGAAAACAAAAAGTACGTGAGACACTCACTCCCCCAAGCTAAACTGCACAGTGTCCTCAATGTGCTGAGTGTGGCACAAGGAGAAATATGATAGGGGTAGGGGGGTGAGGATGCATGCATGATAAAGGATGACAATGAAAGAAACTGGGATGTAAATGCAAGTGATGAGAGCAAAGATCAAGGTGGTGCAATATAATGGTCCCAGAAATACCTCCTCTCCCAGGATGATATAGACAAATCTGAGCAAAAAGTGACCAAAATGTGTGGGGAGGAGGGGCGCAAAATCGATAGAAAAGATAATATCAATCACAGCAGCGGTAAAAATATGATAGGCATCTAGTATGTACCTAAGCAGGTGGTGGATCACCAGCACCGTCCTATGGTGGGGGAGGTGGTGGTGGAGGCTGCTGTGATATGGAACGGATAGCGGCAGGTGGAGGTTGTGACAGGCGCGCAAGAATATGGTTCAGGGTAACCTGAATACTAGGGAGTAGAGCGACGCGAGACTGCACAGAGCTAACGGTGGCGGCAAGAGCCCGAAAATCTCCTCTGAGCCCACTAACAGCCCCCTCTAAAGCACGCAGGTGCTGAACGAGGGTGTCGGGGGCGGGGGGAGAGGGTCGAACAGGTGGGGGTCGGGGCTACCGCGCATAGCCACCGTAGACAAGTGGGGCTACTACTGGGTGAGGGTGTGGTGCTGTGCTCGCTAAAAGATGCGCAGCCTCTGTGGGAGGCTGAGACGCATGATGCTCTTAGAAGTGTGAGTAGCGGAAGAAGCTGAAGTGGTGAAAGTGGGCGAGAAGGGTGGAGAGGTCACTGACATAGAAATGGGGACAGACGTCACGACGCTCTCGGTGAAAACAACGGCAGCACAGACGGAAGTGTCGACGACTGGGGAGGTCGTGAAATCAACAGAAAATGACTCCCCAGGGGTCTAGAAATCTGGTGACGACAGGGTCTCAGCTGGCGAAATAAAGGAAGGCTCACCTCTCTCAAAAACAGCAGTGGGGGCGCTCTCAGAACTCACAAAATAAATGGGATCAGAGGTCAACGACACAGAGGAGGAGGAGGAGGAGGTGGTGGTGGACTCAGCAAGGGTGCTCCCAACACTGACAGAAGTATGGACAGAAGTGAATGGAGCATGGATCAAATCTGGTGCAGGCCGAGGGATCGGGATCTCCGGGGCCAGAGGGGGAAGGAGGGGCTCCTGCTGAGCGCCCTAGGGCTCAAGCACGTACGCAGCTGGGATGAGGAGGTCCACCTTTGGTCTCTACACCCCTCCTGCAGGTCCAATGTGGGTCTGAGCGGGGCTCGGAAGCACCATATAATCTTTACCAAAAGGACCATGCAGCCAAACCCAGTGGTGCTGGCCATGAGTATGTGTCACGCCCCGCTTCCCAAAAATATGGAGGCAAAGCGTGAGAAGGTCCGCTCAGACTTGAAGCTACAAAGCTGCAAGTCCGATAAGCGTCAATCAACTTTAAATAGCAGGTCCTTGCAACGCGAAACGAAACAAAGATAATAATAATGAAATGAGACAAAAGAGAAATCTCAGAATATCCATAGTAATAAATTCCAACATCGCAGAAAAGCCACCAGGCTAAAAGAAAAGAGTCTAAAAGAGGCCCCAGCATGGCCAACAAAAGTACAAAGTACAAAAACAAAGTAATGGTGCTACACACCGACAACTAACAGCAACCTAAAGAAAAATCAACTAAAATCAGTCTCTAAGACTGGTCACCGGTGTCCACCAACTCCTCGTCAAAAGTAGGCTCTGGCTCAGCGTCATCAAACACCTCGTCCTCAGCTACGGTCTCTGGCTCAGGGTCTAACATGTGACACCCAAAAGAGCAAGGGGCACATGTCCGCAAGTCTACAAGAGACTTGTGCAAGGAAACTGAAAGTGCAGGTAAACAACCTAGCAGTTCTAGCATGATGCAATGACATGGTAGATATAGTATGAGTACAACAAGTAAAGTAAAGTAAAGTAGAGTACGAGCATGGCATTTAAATCATGGCATGGATGTCAAGTTTTGCAAGAAGCATTCACAAGGACAAGTACAAGTATAGTAAGCACGTCGTGCACAGAGATTACACCTTTTGGCTAGAATGGCTGCGCGGGCCAACTCCTAAGCTCAAGTGATCGCTTATCCCTACCCCTCCACGTGTATATGGACTGGCGCCCATCTTCTGGATCACGAGCCAGGAAGTGTTTTTTATGATGGCATATGGGTGCACCTAGACGGACAAGGAAGTACAAGTAGTGTAGCGTGTGCTACGAATGCAATAATCAACTTGGATGACATGTAAGATGCAATGCATGGCAGTTAAAAGTGCGTACAGATAAGGAATTTAAACGTGACAGATAACAATACATGAATGACATGGCAGGGTGACAGATCTAGCTTCGTTGTCAAGCTAGATCTTAAAATTGCGTCTAGACAGCTATCATTTCACTGTCTAGTCTCTTTTACGCTAAAAACAAGGAAGCGGCCTAAAAACATGGCCCTAAGCAAGAGTTGGCAAGTTTCACTTGCCTGCAAGTATAATGTCTGAAAAACACCGTCCAACGGGTCCAAAGTCACCAAAATCCTACGTGCACAAGTCCACCGGCCTAAAGTCCATATTATTAATCTTGATTAGTGAATCTAAAATATTTAAAACACTTTAAAAACTTCAATTTTAGTCTTGATTAGCAGGCAATGGGTTGGGGGTCTTAGGGGTGCAAAGCGTTACCTCAACACGACGCGAAATCTACACTGGCGTCGGGTAGCGACGCCAGGGGTTGGAATAAAAGATCGTGCTCCAAGTCCAGATTCCAAAATAGATTCCTCGCTCGAATAATCTGATCAGCAACTAGAGCAACGAACCAAGATTCCAAAGCTTGCACGTGCGATGACGGGCTACGACGTATCACAACGTCGTAAACGGCAATTCCACAGAGTAGAGACACCTAGGTGGGGCCCACAGTAGTTCTAGGGACCAATGGGGGACCCACAATACCTCTGGAGAACTTGGGGGGCCCACGGTGGCAAGCGGTGCGATGGATGCGGGGTTGCGACGATTGCCTCTCGGTCAGACACTAGCCGGTGTAAGGGATTGTCTCGGTCGGACACAACGGACGGCTGTGCAGCACAGCGGGGTGCGATGCGGGGGTCGGGGCTCTCGGTCGGTGCGGGCGAAGCCTTCGGTTGGTGCAGGCGAGATGCGGGGTCGGGCGCTTGGCGGGCGTTGCAACGTTGCAACGTTGCAACGGTGCGAGCGATGCGGAGCGGGGTTGGTTGTAGCGGGCGGATGCGGGGGATCGGGTCGGTCGGGCGCTTGGGGAGCGGGGCGATCCGGAGCGGGCGATGGTGCGGGCGAAATCTCTCGGTCAGACCGAGAGATCCTCTCGGTCGGACACGGCGATGCGGGGGATGGCTGTGCGGTGCGGAGCGGGCGATGGTGCGGGGCTTGACCTCGGTCGGTGCGGGGAAATGGGGGCGGTTTCCTCGGTCGGTGCGGGGGTGGCTGCTGCAACGTTGCGACGAATCGTCGCAAGCGAGATTTTGGGTTTTGGGAGCGGCTAGGGTTAATTTCTTGCGAAAATGAGTCTTCCTAGGGGTTGTTTATATAGTGTAGAGGGGTTGACTTGGTCTAGGGCTAATTCTAATAGGATTAGGATTTTAAAATAATTTAAAATTCAAATCTCTGTCTCTCTAACCCACACATGGCTAGGGTGTGGCCAAGATGAGCTAGGATTTGGCTCAAAATTCGTTTGAAACATTTTAAACTTAATAAAATTTTATTTGGCCGAAAATACTTTAAAACCTAGTTATTAAAAAAATTATAAACTTTGTAAAAATATAAAAGCGGTCAAATAAACTCCAAAAATTGTAAAATAAATATTGGGATGATCGTGACGATGAGGGAAAGGTAACTAAGAAGACGGATATCAATTTCGACGTCGAACGACGAAACTAAAAATAGAAACGTCTCACATCAAAAGTGAAAATCACAACGTCTCTTCGAATAAGGTCAAATCGTGGGAAAACGACCCGAGAAATATCGTTCCAAATTAGTGCCACAATTTAATACCCTCAGAGACGTTCACAACGGCATATCACACCAAAGTGTTCACAAACAAACAAAGTCTAAAATAAATACGTGCACGGTCAAAAGCACGTGTACGAACAAAGTACAACGAAAACAAACCGTTACATCCTCCCCACCTTAGAAATGATTCTGTCCTCGGAATCAACATCAAGCACTGCTCGGTAAAAGGTGTGGGAAACGCTCTCTCATCTCATCCTCACGCTCCCAGGTGGACTCACCAGGGGAACCGTGACGCCACTGCACTCGAACCAAGTCGACGGTCTTATTCCTCAGCTGCTTCTGTCGATTATCCAGAATCTCAACTGGCTACTGATCATAAGACAGATCCGGGCCAGCCATGATCTCCGAGAAATCCATAGCATGGGATGGATCACTAACGTATCGACGTAACTGAGATACGTGAAATACGTCGTGAACTCCCTCCAGCGACGGTGGCAGTGCCAAGCGATAAGCCACCGCTCCAACTCTCTCCAGAACGTCAAACGGTCCAATGAACCTCGGACTCAGCTTGCCTCTCTTCCCAAATCGGATAACTCCACGGTTCGGAGAAATCTTCAGAAAGACATGATCTCCAGGCTGAAACTCCAAAGGCCTCCGTTTAGCATCGACCCACTTCTTGAAACGGTCCTGTGCAATCCTCAGCTTCTCCTGGATGTTCCTCACAACATCCATGGCCTCCACAATCATCTCCGATCCTAACAGCTCCCGATCTCCAATGTCATCCCAGCTCAGTGGCGATCGACATTTCTTCCCATATAGCGCGGCGAAAGGCGCCATACCAATACTCGCCTGGTAGCTGTTATTGTAGGAAAACTCAACGTGATGGAGATGATCCTCCCAAGATCCCTTAAAGTCCAACATGCACGCCCTCAGCATGTCCTCCAAAATCTGAATCGTCCTCTCGGACTGGCCATCCGTATGTGGGTGGTACGCCGTACTGAAACTCAGACTTGTACCCAAGCTCTTCTGCAGACTCTGCCAAAACTGAGCTGTGAATCTCGTGTCTCTGTCCGACACGATAGTCACAGAGACTCCGTGAAGTCGTACGATCTCCTGCACGATTCACGTTACATCACTATCTAAACTAGGAAAAGGAAATAAAAACGGAGAGTAAAAGAATTTACCTCCATATATCTCCTCGCTAGCGTCTCAGTAGACTGTCCTACTCGGAAGGGAATAAAGTGCGCGGTTTTGGTCAATCGGTCTACGATCATCCAAATCGCATCATTCTGCTTCGGACTCCGAGGTAGTCTAGTCACGAAATCCATAGTGATGTGCTGCCACTTCCACTCCGGAATCGGATGCGGTTGCAGCAACCCTGCCGTACGCTGATGCTCTGCCTTTACCTGCTGGTAAACCAGACACTTGGATACACTCCGAGCCACACTCCTCTTCATACCATGCCACCAATAGTTCAGACGAAGATCCTTGTACATCTTGGTGCCACCAGGATGCACAGAATACAGCGAACTGTGTGCCTCAACCAATAATTCCTCTCTGATGTCTCCAGCTGGCACGCACATCCTGGCTCCAAACCTCAACGAACCATCCTCATGTATCAAAAAGTCAGTCCGCAGACCGGCTTCCACCTGCTCCCGAATCTTCACCAGCTTAGCATCTCCAGCCTGTTCAGCCTTGATCCTATCCACGATCGTCGACTATATCTGTATGCTCATCAACGAAGAAGTCTCTCCAGGAAGAATAATCTCAATACCAGACTCGCAAAAATCCTGCTGCAATCTCCACTGCGAAGTCAACATCATCACCGCTGGAAGTCTGCTCAGCGCATCCGGTACCACATTCACCTTGCCAGGGTGATACTGCAAGTCGATCTCATAGTCTGCCATGAGCTCTAACCATCGATGTTGTCACATGTTGAGCTCCATCTGAGTAAAAATATACTTCAAGCTTTTGTGATCAATGAAGATCTTCACCTTCTCACTCAGGAGGAAGTGCCTCCAAATCTTGAGCGCAAACACGACAGCGGCCAACTCCAGATCGTGTGTCGGGTAATTCTTCTCATGAGCCCTGAGCTGACGAGAAGCATACGCAACCACGTGCCCATGCTGATGCAACACACAACCAAGACCCTTGCCAAAAGCATCGCAAAAGATCTCGAATCCTCCACTCCGATCAGGCACAGCATGAACAGGGGCAGTCGTCAACCTCTCCTTCAGAATATCAAAAGCCTTCTCTTAATCATCAGACCAAACAAATGGTACATCCTTCCGCGTCAGTCTGGTCATCGGCTCAGCAATCCGGGAAAAGTCCTTAATGAAGCGCCGATAATAACCTGCAAGCGCAAGGAAACTCCGGATCTCAGACGCTGACTGCAAAACATGCCACTCTCTGATAGCCTTAATCTTCTCAGGATCCACAGAAATTCTATCGCCTGACACCACATGTCCGAGGAAAGCAACTCTATCCAGCCAAAACTCGCACTTGGAATACTTAGCATACAAACGATGCTTCCTCAAGATCTCCAACACTGTCCTCAAGTGCGATGCATGCTCTTCCTCCGACTTCGAATAGATCAGGATGTCGTCAATAAACATAACGAAAAACTTGTCTAGAAAGTCGTAGAAGATCAGATTCATCAGGTTCATAAAAAATGCGGGTGCATTGGTTACACCGAAAGGCATAACCACGAACTCGTAGTGACCATACTTCGTCCTGAACGCTGTCTTCGGGATGTCCTCCTTCTTTACCTTAAGCTGATGGTAACCACTCCTCAGATCCAACTTAGAGAACACCCTCGATCCTCCAAGCTGATCAAAAATGTCATCTATACGTGGCAAAGGATATTTATTCTTGATGGTCATAACATTCAGCTCCCGATAATCCACGCACATGCGACGCGAACCATCCTTCTTCTTCACCAGCAACACCGGTGCTCCCCACGGAGACACACTGGGATTAATGTAACCCTTCTGTAAAAGCTCATCCAGCTGCCTACGTAACTCCTCCAACTCTGCTGGAGCCATACGATATGGTGCCTTCGAAATAGGCTACGCTCCCAGAATAAGATCGATCGAAAACTCGAGAGCTCGATCGGGTGGCAGTCCAGACATCTCCTCGGGAAAGACGTCGTCGAATTCACGTACCACAGCAGGTCTACTCTGCTCCATCTACATAGCAACAATCTCCACCGGTCTGGCCCGAAATCTGACAGGGCCAAGCGAACTGCTACCTCGACTGAACTCAAACACTGGATGTCCAGGGATCTCGAACACCACCTTCTTCCTCCGACAATCGATCGTAGCATAGAAACTCGTAAGCCAATCCATCCCAAGCACTGCATCGTAGTTGATGATGTCGTGGACAATAAAATCAGCGTAAAGCTGATGTCCACAGACCACCAAAGGGCAAGAATTACACCCAAGATGCACCGAGATCACGCTATTTTCTGTAACGATGTTCCAACTCTTGGGAAGAGGGGAGGTTGTCAAGGAATGCTTCTCCACGAAGCTCCGAGAAATAATGCACATCGATGCACCAGAGTCGAAGAGGACTCGTACAGGAAACGTGCAAACCAAAGTCACACCTAACAAGCAATCTAACAATCAAACCTTATTCTAACAACAATCATATGCAATCAAACAACCATAAGCTAACAATCAAAACTATCTAAGGAAGGAAACAACTAGATTGAGAGTTACCTGCGATAACCTCATCCACAGCCTCGCTCTCCACTGCCATCATTAGATAAGCCTGCCTCCTCGGCTGCATGGCCTGCTGAAAGGCCTGCCTCTGTGGAGCGAGGGGTGCTCCACGTCCTGTAGGTATATGTGCTCTCTGCTGCAACGGATGTGCTGCAACTGGTTCCTTCCAAGGCTGCTTAGCTTCGGACACTCCTTCATAGTATGTGTAGGATCTCCACAAATCAGGCACTGTCCCAACATCCTCCTACACTGCTCCTTGACATGCCCCTGCTTGCCACAGAAATGGCAAGTCTTCTGAGTAGGCCCACCTGGCCTCTTGAACTGCACCGTCTGATTAGGCCTCACCACTCCTCTGACCTGCTCCATAGGCCTCTTCCCAGCTCCCGGTGTCTGTCCTCTCTTCTGCCTCGTAATCCTCTCCTGTCTCCGAGCAGCTACCAGCAACTTCTGATATGACTCCATATCCGTCGTAGACATCAGGCTCTGCAAGTCTAGGGAAAGGCCCTGCAGAAACCTCTGAGCTTTCTCCTCAGCATCCTCCACCATCTTCGGTGCAAAGCGACTTAATCTAGTGAACTCCTGGTGGTACTGGTCCACCGTCAGATTTCCCTTCTTCAGCTCAATGAAGCGATGCAACATCTCCCTCCTGGCAGCCTTCGGAAAGTACTCCTCATCGAACCTGGACTTGAAAGTAGCCCAAGGTAAAGGACTCACCAACAGCTCCTCCTCTGCATCCCACTAGTTGCGGGCATTATCTTTGAGCTGCTTCTTCACCAACTCAACTCATCCAGCCGGGTTGACCTTAGAAATCTTTAGGTTATCCTCAGTATTTCTGATCCACTCCTCAGCAGCCAACGGTCCCTCAGATCCATCAAAGTAAGTCGGGCCCAGCTCCTGAAACTGCTTCGCTCCTGGCTCGAAGCGAGGGGCACTCTGGGTATTCTGGAGCATACCCTGTTGCACCTGCATCATCTGATGCATCATCCTCATGATCTCAGCATTGGTGGGCTCTCTATCCGGTACCTCAGCACGATTAGGCCCACTACCAGATCGGGTCTGTCGTCTCCCAGCTATCTAATGACATAGAAAACAAACAAAATTAGACTCAATAGCTAAATGACTTAGATGTTGTAATTTATTTAATGGACATTCCGTTATTATCGTTGTTCCGTTAATTCGTAATTGAAAGACGTGACCTGCATGGGCCACCAACAAAACCTGTCACGCCCCGCTTCCCAAAAATATGGAGGCAAAGCGTGAGAAGGTCCGCTCAGACTTGAAGCTACAAATCTGCAAGTCCGATAAGAATCAATCAACTTTAAATAGCAGGTCCTTGCAACGCGAAACGAAACAAAGATAATAATAAGGAAATGAGACAAAAGAGAAATCTCAGAATATCCATAATAATAAATTCCAACATCGCAGAAAAGCCACCAGGCTAAAAGAAAAGAGTCTAAAAGAGGCCCCAGCATGGCCAACAAAAGTACAAAGTACAAAAACAAAGTAATGGTGCTACGCACCAACCACTAACAGTAACCTAAAGCAAAAGCAACTAAAATCAGTCTCTAAGACTGGTCACCAGTGTCCACCAACTCCACGTCAAAAGTAGGCTCTGGCTCAGCGTCATCAAACACCTCGTCCTCAGCTACGGTCTCTGGCTCAGGGTCTAACATGTGACACCCAAAAGAGTAAGGGGCACATGTCCGCAAGTCTACAAGAGACTTGTGCAAGGAAACTGAAAGTGCAGGTAAACAACCTAGCAGTTCTAGCATGATGCAATGACATGTCAGATATAGTATGAGTGCAACAAGTAAAGTAAAGTAAAGTAGAGTACAAGCATGGCATTTAAATCATGGCATGGATGTCAAGTTTTGCAAGAAGCATTCACAAGGACAAGTACAAGTATAGTAAGCACGTCGTGCACAGAGATTACGCCTTTTGGCTAGAATGGCTGCGTGGGCCAACTCCTAAGCTCAAGTGATCGCTTATCCCTACCCCTCCACGTGTATATGGACTGGCGCCCATCTTCTGGATCACGAGCCAGGAAGTGTTTTTCATGATGGCATATGGGTGCACCTAGCCGGACAAGGAAGTACAAGTAGTGTATCGTGTGCTACGAATGTAATAATCAACTTGGATGACATGTAAGATGCAATGCATGGCAGTTAAAAGTGCGTACAGATAAGGAATTTAAACGTGACAGATAACAATGCATGAATGACATGGCAGGGTGACAGATCTAGCTTCGTTGTCAAGCTAGATCTTAAAATTGCGTCTAGACAGCTATCATTTCACTCTCTAGTCTCTTTTACGCTAAAAACAAGGAAGTGGTCTAAAAACATGGCCCTAAGCAAGAGTTGGCAAGTTTCACTTACCTGCAAGTATAACGTCTGAAAAACACCGTCCAACGGGTCCAAAGTCACCAAAATCCTACGTGCACAAGTCCACCGGCCTAAAGTCCATATTATTAATCTTGATTAGTGAATCTAAAATATTTAAAACACTTTAAAAACTTCAATTTTAGTCTTGATTAGCAGGCAATGGGTTGGGGGTCTTAGGGGTGCAAAGCGTTACCTCAACACGACGCGAAATCTACACTGGCGTCGGGTAGCGACGCCAGGGGTTGGAATAAAAGATCGTGCTCCAAGTCCAGATTCCAAAATAGATTCCTCGCTCGAATAATATGATCAGCAACTAGAGCAACGAACCAAAATTCCAAAGCTTGCACGTGCGACGACGGGCTACGACGTATCGCAACGTCGTAAACGGCAATTCCACAGAGTAGAGACACCTAGGTGGGGCCCACAGTAGTTCTAGGGACCAATGGGGGACCCACAATACCTCTGGAGAACTTGGGGGGCCCACGGTGGCAAGCGGTGCGACGGATGCGGGGTTGCGACGATTGTCTCTCGGTCAGACACTAGCCAGTGCAAGGGATTGTCTCGGTCGGACACAGCGGACGGCTGTGCAGCACAGCGGGGTGCGATTCGGGGGTCGGGGCTCTTGGTCAGTGCGGGCGAAGCCTTCGGTTGGTGCGGGCGAGATGCGGGGTCGGGCGCTTGGCGGGCGTTGCAACGTTGCAACGGTGCGGGCGATGCGGAGCGGGGTTGGTCGTAGCGGGCGGATGCGGGGGATCGGGTCGGTCGGGCGCTTGGGGAGCGGGGCGATGCGGAGCGGGCGATGGTGCGGGCGAAATCTCTCGGTTAGACCGAGAGATCCTCTCGGTCGGACACGGCGATGCGGGGGATGGCTGTGCGGTGCGGAGCGGGCGATGGTGCGGGGCTTGGCCTCGGTCGGTGCGGGGAAATGGGGGCGGTTTCCTCGGTCGGTGCTGGGGTGGCTGCTGCAACGTTGCGACGAATCGTCGCAAGCGAGATTTTGGGTTTTGGGAGCGGCTATGGTTAATTTCTTGTGAAAATGAGTCTTCCTAGGGGTTGTTTATATAGTGTAGAGGGGTTGACTTGGTCTAGGGCTAATTCTAATAGGATTATGATTTTAAAATAATTTAAAATTCAAATCTCTCTCTCTCTCTAACCCACACATGGCTAGGGTGCGGCCAAGATGAGCTAGGATTTGGCTCAAAATTCGTTTGAAACATTTTAAACTTAATAAAACTTTATTTGGCCGAAAATACTTTAAAACCTAGTTATTAAAAATATTATAAACTTTGTAAAAAATGTAAAAGTGGTCAAATAAACTCCAAAAATTGTAAAATAAATATTGGGGTGATCGTGACGACGAGGGAAAGGTAACTAAGAAGACGGATGTCAATTTCGACGTCGAACGACGAAACTAAAAATTGAAACGTCTCACGTCAAAAGTGAAAATCACAACGTCTCTTCGAATAAGGTCAAATCGTGGGAAAATGACCCGAGAAATGTCATTCCAAATTAGTGCCACAATTTAATACCCTCAGAGACGTTCACAACGGCATATCACACCAAAGTGTTCACAAACAAACAAAGTCTAAAATAAATACGTGCACGGTCAAAAGCACGTGTACGAACAAAGTACAACGAAAATAGACCGTTACAGTATGCAACATCCTCATGCAGACTATGACATCTATGGAAAGGGAGGTGGGGCCGTGGGTCGTAGCAAACCAGCTGGGAGCTCAACCCCGCACAAAGATGCTAGCAAGGTAATCAGTCGCAACAGATCGTCGTCCTAGTGGTGGCAGAAGAAACAATGCGGTCTAGATACCATCTAGCTATATCGATCTGAATGGCGGGGACTGAGACGTCCGTGTCACCCTCAAAGACTCTCGCTCTAGTCATCGCGTAGAGCATATAAAGCTCAGGCGTAGACATCGTCCCAGGCTCATACCTCGCGAGAAATGTGGTCGCCAGGAGGCGCTGAGCAATGCGGAGGCATGGGTGGACGATAGCGGAGGCCTTGTCCTGGCTAGGGTCAAAGGCTAGTGAGGAACCTGTGATCAACATCCAGAAAGCATGTGTATCGAATGACGGCGGGGTGATATGCGTGGGACTAAAAGCATGGTCGGGGTCTGGGACAGGGGCCATTGGAAAAGGCTCGGAGCATATCGAGAGTAATCTTGTAATCACGATCCATCAGACGAAACGTGCAACCCCTTGGAGTCATACGGATAGAACTCAGGACCTCGAGTGTCGGTCGGACGTAGGTGTCTGCTGACACCGATAGAAAATCACCCACCCCACGTTGTCATACAACTGGAGTAGGCTCTCGAATACCCATAGGTGCTCAAAATCTGCAATGTGTGCAAACCTAGAGGGGACAATCGATCGATGGGAGATTCTTTCAAATCTGATGTGGTGTGCGTCGTCTCGAAAAGTGATCCCCATCGTGTCGAAAGCTGGAACGGGCTGTGCCGGTGGGGGTGGAATGGGTGCGGTAGGAGACAGAAGTGTAGGTGGTGGTGGGCTATGCGACGGGGAGTCCGCTCTAGCGGAGGAAGAGCCAGGCTCTCTAGTCCTCATCCGCTTGGAGGCAGGCACCCGCGAACGCGACCTAGTGCATGGAGGCATGATAATGCCGTGAGATGTGCCAACCAATGCGAAGTGCTAATAAAAAGGAGCAAATATACTCGAGCAGACGCGACTCCAAGCAAGCGATGTGAGCAAAGAAACGCCTCCCCTGAGAAGCTCTGAATCTGCCCCTGATTCTCCTCCAACCTATCCTGAAACACAAAATTGATTGATTAGCAATGAACGTTAATAAATTTAGGGGAAAATCAAGAGAAATAGGTGTGAATATAGTTTAATTTCGATTCGGGGCAGAATATGGCTTACAAAATGGAGATTGGGAGAAAAGGGAAAATTAGGGCTGATAGGGGACGATCAGTGTCGAGGGAAGCGGCGGCGATAGGACGGCGGTGAGTGCGACGTGGCATCGCGCCACTCGATTACGGGTGGGGGCGGCTCGGGCGACGGATCGGATTGCTCGGGCGATGGGGGGATGAGCTCGGGCTATCAAAATTAGGAAATTTGGGATTTTTGATTTAGGGCCACGAGCGCTGAGTTATATAGGGTAAGTCACTCGGCTGAGTGGCAGTGACCACTCGGCCGAGTGGCCTCAGTTTATAAAATTTTAAAAATTTTCGTGTATGTTCTGACTCGGCCGAGTAGAACTATCACTCGATCGAGTAGACAAGAGTCACTCGGCCGAGTGGCTAGGCCACTCAGAGATTTTCAAGTGCTGAAAGTGTCTGGTTCACTCGGTCGAGTGACAAGGTCACTCGGTCGAGTGACAAGGTCACTCAGCCGAGTGGCATGTAATTAACAGAGAGGGGTTTTTCGAAACTTCCCTGATAAGTAACCTACTTGGCTGAGTAGGGTCTTCACTCGGCCGAGTGAAAATGTCACTCGACCGAGTGGGTTGCTATTGTCAGCTCCAACTCTCTATTTTTGCTCCACTTTCTGATTTTCTTTCCACCGTCAGTTTCTTCCTTCTCTTGACGTTTGAGCACATCCCTGGAATGCTTCCCATTGCCATGGTCGTCATCCATTCATATGGTCTCCTATTCTCCTTCTCCTGAAATGAAAAATGTTGCCCGTTGTCAGGTTTTCCTTTGACACTTGACTCTAAACACTAATAAAGATCTGAAACAAAAATAAAAAGAAAAATTCAACTAAAAGGTGAGATAGAACCATCGGGTTGCCTCCCGACAAGCGCTCGTTTAAGGTCTTGAGCTCGACCCCTTAAGATTCACGATTAAAGCTTGATGTTTAGCGCATGGGAGATGCACGTGTCAAACTTGCCGGGAAGGCCGCTTGGGTTTAATTGTTGATTTTCTTCGGCGTTCCTCGGCTCCCCTTCATCATGGGTAGAAGTGGGGGGTGAGTCCCCTAAGCTTGAGCTTTCGACATCCTTCTTCTTGGCCAGCGGCGAAGATTTGTTGTCCGGTGGAGCTTTCTCATGTGCTTTGCCATAGAGTGCTTGCATAGCTCTCTAATCTTGACGACATCAGCATCGTCCTTCTCTTCATCCGTAAGAGGGTCCGGCGGGTCTCCCATCATTTCGCCTTCTTCGGTAAGTTGGCCCTCTTCGAGGCTGTCATCGTGCTTGGCTCTGATGGCAAATGGCATGGCGTCGTCAATCACCTCATCGTGGAAGTCCACATAATCCACGTCCTCTGGCCAAGGAATATGCTTCATTGCCTTCAAAATGTGGAGCTCAACCTCAATATTTCCGACGTTCAAGGACAAGGTTTCTTCCCTCACATCTACAATCACTTCGGCGGTGGCCAAGAAAGGACGTCCTAGAATCAGCGACGTATCACCTTCCTCCTTAATATCCATCACCACGAAGTCGCATGGCAAGCAGAGCCCACCCGGTACTTATAGTGGTATGTTTTCGGCAATCCCCATCGGCCTAGTGATTCTCCCCTCGACAAGTTGTATCTTCATGTCTTTGGCCTTGAGGTCGGTTCCCGTATTCAATTTCTTGAACATCGTGAGGGACATGAGGCTCACACTTGCTCCCAAATCTACTAAAGCTTTCTGAAGTGGGACTCCTCCAAGCATGCGAGGAATTCGGAAACTACCGAGATCTTTGAACTTGGTTGGCGCTTTCTCCTTTCTAGTAAACCACGTACTTTGCTCGGTGAGCATGATCCTTTCTTTTCGCTTCTTTCCCGCGATCAAATCCTTTAGAAACTTTGCATAGGACATGATTTCGATGATTGCATCCAAGAATGGGATGTTCAAGCTCACACCTCGCAAATACTCCAGAAATTTGACGAGCCTTTTCTCAATCCTTGACTTTGCCAACCGTTGTAGGTATGGTACCGGTGGCATATAAGCTCGCTCATCTCGTGGTTTCTCTACTTCAGATTTTTCACCGTTGCTCGGCGCCTTCGGGTCCTCCTCTGCATTACCCGGTTCCTCATCAACCGAAATTTCTTCCCTCGGCTCCTTAGCTTGAATCATGGTGGGAGTAGTGTCCTTTCTGCCTCTTGTAGTCACCGCCACAACCGTATTGATGTGCCCGGTGATGCTCCGTGGGTTTTGTTCCGGTTGAGCCGACAAT
This sequence comes from Scilla litardierei, assembly GCA_030789695.1. NCBI lineage: Eukaryota > Viridiplantae > Streptophyta > Magnoliopsida > Asparagales > Asparagaceae > Scilla > Scilla litardierei. The sequence goes on from JAULAV010007168.1 coordinate 44,853, forward strand.
TGTTGATTGGTATTATTGAGCAATGTGAGTTGCTTTGATAACTGTGCCACGATGGTGTCGAAGGAATCTTGTTGGATCGTCAATTTTGCGTTAAACTTCTTTTGTTCGAACATGAACTCTTCAACCCTTGCTTCGTGGCCTGACCTTGGTGGTGCCTGTGGTGGATTGGGTGCTCTCTATCCTTGATTGAATCCTGGGGGTCTATAGGGCCCCGTTTGTTGCCGCGGTGGGTAGTTTTGTTGTTGGGGTGCCCTTTGTTGATACTATGGTTGTTGTGGAGGCCGAGCTTGTGATTGTTGCGACGGTGGATTCAAGGCTCCATCATTGTTGGCGTATGAAAATCCGGGGTGACCCCTTGTAGCCAGGTTCACCCAATAACCGGTACTACCCGCAACATATTGAGCTTGCTCCATAGCTCCGTCACCTTACTCCCCTCCAACAAACATAACATGGGCTTGATCTTACCAGTCGCTCATGCTTTCCGATGTAGAAAGGGTGGGAGCTCCATGTGGTTCACTAATCAACTTTTCCAATCTCTCTACGACTTTGTGAAGAGAATCAAATTTTGTAGAGAGCTATTCCACTGCCTTTGCTTCATAGATACTTGCCGGCTTTAAGGATGACGAAGAATTTCCTCTTTCATCGGTCCACTACTGATTATTCGAGGCCATCTCTTTAAGTAAGGCCGTAGCGTCATTCGGTGTCTTTGACAAGATAGCTCCATTGGCGGTTACATCAATTATTTGCTTTGTACTCGGTTGTAATCCATTATAGAAGCCATGCAAAAGCTCCCATGGCTCAATGCTATGGTGGGGGCATTGGTGTTAGAGATCCTTGAAACGCTCCCACGTCTCATATAAAGTTTCTTGAGGGCCTTGCTTGAAGGACGTCAGTGCGCTTCGTATCTTAATAGTCTTGGAAGGTGGATAGAATTTGTTGAGAAATGCGCTTGTCAGCTCATCCCAAGTGGTGAAGATCCCTTCGGCTTGCATCCTCAACCAATACAATGCCTTATCTCGAAGAGTAAACGGGAAGAGGCACATTCGAATAGCGTCAACCGGCATGCCAGGCATCTGGAAAGTGGTGCATTTAGCCAAGAACGATTGCAGATGGTAGTGCGGGTTTTCTTGTGAGTTCCCATGGAATGGGTCTTGTTGCATCAACACTACAAGTCCTGTCTTCACCTCAAAGTTCTTGTCGACCGCCAACTCCGGCATGACTATAGAAGAGGTGGTAGATGTGGTCTTGGGATGTAGCCTATCTCGGATGGAGACAAGCCTAGCCATATGCTGCGCTAGCACCTCTGGTGTTTTCGGTGCGGCCATTTGATTTTCCTCTATAACAAATCTCCTCTCAGCTCTAAGCCTCTTTGCTGTACGCTCGATTTCAGGATCGAATAATATGTCTTCTTGGGGTGCTTCGATCTCGTTTACATGCACAGAAAAAGAGAGTCTAGATAGATTTGTTAGCACAATAGAGGAATAAAATAGTGAAGATAATAAAATAAAAAGAAATAACTAAGTAAAGAAAATAAAATACCGTTGCCTCCCCGGCAACGGCACCAAAAACTTGATCGCGTCCGGATATACACCCGGAAAACGACTGTAGTCTTACCGCAAGCGCACGGTGTAGTGACGAGCGGGTATCGAACCCGAGGAGGACAAATGACGGTACTCTGTTTTAATCACCTAGCTATTGGTGGTAGAATGGAATGGTTTCGAGAATATTGTCACAATCGTTCAATTAACAATTTGAATTCTATATAATAAAGGCGTCTAGGGTCAGGGAATGCCCACTACAGATTGTCATTCATCTCTGTGAGTCGTGAATCTCAATGTTGTAAGGCTTGAATTGAGGTGAACTAGTCGTAACTGAATAGAGAACCAAGCTCACTCTCTCGCGCTATTACCGGTCTATAGCAACCTGGATTAGGGCCCACTCTCGTACAAACCCTAACCTAAGCCACTAGCATGAATATCGACATCATCGTCCAATCGCACCTCGAGCCCACTCTCGTGCAAACTCGAGTACGATCTAGGTTATGATAGTTCATATTCGTCCAATCTCTTGCAAACGAATATGAGTATGGATTTATAATAAAAATCCTAGCTTTGGTCTAATCTCTTGCAAACCAAGTCTAGAGAATCTCGATTATAAACCTAAATCGAATATCTAGGCTTTCCCATCGATTGAAATCCAATCTCTTACAAACCCAAATCAATGGAAATTCCTAGCTACTCGTAGTAAATCAATCATAACCCAACCGTCTATCAATCCTAGCAACACATTAATTCGTTCATCACAATTCTAAAATTGGATCCATAGGGTTCATCCCCGTGCCCTAGAATGGCGGAACTACTCACAATTAATCATGGCAATCACAAAACAAATGAATAAAAACATATAGCAATTCATGGTCGAGAGAAAACAATTCAAAAAAATAAGAAATTTTGATAGAAAGAACAAACCAAATTTCCAATCTTCAATCTCCAGCTGAGAATTACAATTAGAATAATGCTCAAAAACTAATTTCTGGTCTCCCCTAAAACTAGGAAGAAAACTAGCTTAAATACAAGCCAAAGTCGGCCAAAAAATCCTGACAAATCTGCCCCTGGCGCAGCCCAGAACCCTAATTCGTGATACAGGCAGACTGCGCCACTCGGCCGAGTAGAACATGTCACTCGACCGAGTGACGGACCCAAAGAAAAACAGAGATATTGGGGGTTTTGGGGGTCTGTCGCTCTGCGCCACTCGGCCGAGTAGAGTTCTTTACTCGGTCGAGTGGGCTTTCTCACTCGGCCGAGTGAGTCTTCTGCTGATCTGCTCCAAACTTCAAAGAGTCGGCTGAGATCCCCTTTGGAAAACTCTGTCGTACTCGGGCGAGTAAACTTCTTCACTCAGCCGAGTAAGATCCTTCACTCGCCCGAGTGGACTTTGACTCCAGGTGCTCTTGTATTCGTTTTACTCGACCGAGTACGTTCCTTCACTCGGCCGAGTGAGCTGTCTGCTCGGCCGAGTGGGCTATTTCTGGAGTTCGATCTTCTCCTCCTCGTCGATTCTATCAAACTTCTTCTTCTTACGCTCATCATCTAGCGCTACTAACTCCTCGATAGGGTCACAGGCGGTGCTCCAGCGTGCGTGAAAGTCCCTTGATATCATTTACGCTCCAGATCGTTCCATATTTCCTGAAATCCGACAAAAACGAGAAATAGTGAAAAGCAACGCGATATCGTCGAGCCTCACGACTGGGAGTCCTTGTCGCACGTCGGGGCGGAGTGGCTAGGGGCCACTGTGACGTGGCACCTCATGCAGGTTGGTTGACGTGCTATTTTATGGGTGTTTTTATGTTTACCGTTGTCGAATCTAACTTTCCTTTGTTCGCGCGTATAGGCCAATGCCTCGATGGTGGCCCTGCAGCGCCACACCCCGGCCATCACCAAGGCCGAGGCCGCGGTTGCGAGGAAGGGGGTGGAGTTCGCCCGAGAGAGGTCTCATCACGCAAAGCTGAAAGAGTCGTACACCGCTGAGCGGAAAACGATACGGGAGTATGAGGCGTATGTGGAGGAGCTGAAGGAGAAGGTCGCTGTTGGACTAACTCGCCAGGTGACGCACCCAAAACTTACACCTAGACTCCACCCGACGGTGTCACGATCGCCAGGTGTGGTATGGACCCTAGGTGTCAATTCCGGGATCTATCAGCAAGCGGACGGTGTCAAATTATAGTATAAAAGATATCGAATCCCACAGGGATGGTAACAGCGTAATTGGGTTCTCAGTTTACTTATATATCTCGAAGTAGGATAGCTATCGGGTTGAGAGAATTGGTTTTTGGTATCGTTGTTGATTTAATAATAAAAAGGACTAGGGCGTTAGGGATCACCGCCAAGACCGTCGGGGATCGACGTTGGAATAGAATCTTTACGTTGCATTAGGGTTAGGGGATTAATCTTCCAATTCGTACCACTCTCGTGGGTTAGAATTGCGAGGTATTTCAGTGGCTCTCGTTGATGCAATAGCGGTAGCTGTCAACGTAGCGATATAGTTCGTCGATGGATCCGCTCAAGGCACGAGCCGGACATGGTCACGAGCCTCGGTTGGATTCATCGATTTCCCTATTCGAATCCTAAGGATACCCCTTAAGAAGATCAATTCCACAGACCGTGGGCATGATCTCAGTACGGGTTATCCTAGGGATTCGGTAAGATCGACCGAAATACTCCTATTTTATCCCCAATTCAACATAGGAATCAGGATCTGGATCTCTCCCCTAGGGTCTTAGAGGTAACCCATCAACCCTAGGAAAGACTACTTACTCATGACAATATTAACAAATAGAAACACAATTTTCAGAGAAGAAAACATCATAGCAAATCGATAGAAAATAGATCGAGAAACTTACATCGAGTAATAGATTTCAAAGAAAAACCAAGATTCAAGAATGCGAGAATAGCAAAATAAACTTCCAATAAATTCGATCCAATAATCTTCAAAAGTTTAATCTAGATCTAATAAGTTTTTCTCTCTAATCTCCTCTCCAAAAAATTCTATTCAAAAAACTCTAAGAATGAATCGCTCCCCAAACGCTGTCGTAGATCCCCCGCCTTCACTCGCTTCAGCACGCAACAGCCGGCTCAAAATTCTTTCCAAAAATAGCCTTCAGCATCGTCGACCGAGTGGGTGACTCGGTCGAGTAGTACGTTGCTCGGTCGATTGCTCGGGCCGAGCAGCTGTACTGCTCGATCGAGCACGACAGTGAATCGCACTCCTTTAAAATCTTCACTCTGTCTGCATGGGCCGAGTCAGTTCTGCTTGGTCGAGCAGATAGCTGACTCGGTCGCTGAAGAAGTTGCTCGGGCTATGCACGAGATTAGTCGGACGTAGGAATTAAAGGCTGCTCGACCGAGCACCATGACTGCTCGGTCCGAGCAGGCTACGTATCAGCTCTCTTCTTAATTTTTGCATCTGCTCGACTGAGCAGCTGCTCTGCTCAATCGAGTCGCATGGGAAACTCTTCTTGGAGCTGCTGAAGCTTCTCCTCTCCTCCTATTCTCTCCTCCACTCCTCCCATGGCTACCAAAAATCGGCGAACTCCTGTAGAGCATCGCCAATGAGCTCATGGGTGTGTCAGACGTGTCCATACCCAGGTCGGGTGCCAAATCGCTCCGAAATCCCTGAAAATTCATAAAACACTACGAAACTCGAATATAACGTTAGAAATGTGATATCGTAGGAAAATACGGGATTTGAATGCGAAAATGGCATGGAATGCGATGTCATGGTGCTATGAAAAAGGTGTAAAATATGGACACATCAAAATCCCCCAAGCTTACCTCTTACTCATCCTCGAAGAAGACGAATACTAGGTATGCCGGGAGAAGAACAAAAAGAAAATAAAAAATAAAAACAAGAATGAAAGAGAATGGAAATGGATGGAAGGAGCTAAGGTTGTTCGGTCAGATCTCAGGCCTAAGCAGTATATCACGATGCTTCGAAAAGTAAAAATACATGCTAATGTCACTTTCAAGTTTAACAGATCATATGTCCAGCATGTAATATAAACAAAAGGTAGGGATCTACTAAAATAATGCCATCAACTCATATTAATCTCATGCAGTCTATAGAGTCTAGTATAAAAGGAGTTGGCAATGCACTTTTCAATCACAGATACACATGGAGCATATAGAAATCACACAACATGCAATAGAGAATAGAAGGAGTCATGCTATTCAATTATTCATTTCGAGGCATGAAAAATCTCCAAAAACTAAAGCGTTTCGTAAAGTTTAAGTATTATCAAATCTCCCCGTTATGCACCGTCTCCACTCTAATGCCACACTCACTCATGTGATCAGTTGGTTCACCCCCCAAGCTTAGCTTGAGGCATCACATCTAGGAATAGGGTATGGAATTTTTCATCTTTTTCCCAGTATAAGTGATAGCTTCTAATGAAAGTATAAAAATGATTTTATTCCTTTATTTTCTTCCCTTTTCTTTTCTTTTTCACATATATATATACTTTTTTTCTTTTTTCCTTTTTTTCATTTCATTTAGAATCTATACTTTTTCATTTGGGAATTTTGGGAAGTGAGATGCGGTAAGGGTAGCTGTAGGGGTGAAACCAACTGATATATAGAGAACTATAGAGGTATAAGGAGAAGGAAAATAATGGATCTCTCGGTTCACTCATAAGAGGTGCACAACAGTTTAATAAGATAATACTCTAACTAAACTCATAACTAGCATGGATATTCTCATTCGTTTAGATGAACACTGAAAAAGCATGCAGTAATAGGTACAATGATATCAAGCATGCAGACAGAAGTGAATAAGATATAAAGCAGATGCTCCAAGTGTTCTAATGATGCGTGAACCTAGGTGCATTACCCAACATAGCGCATACTAGATACTAGTTCATGCATTTGATTTTCAATTCATTTCAGGCATTAAATCAAACAGATCGGCAAAAGAATATGCACGCATATAGAAAGTAAAACTGAAACTACCCTAATAGCATGTCATCAGATAGTAAGCATCGTGATAACTACTAGGGCTACGAGAAGTATCATCATGCAGAACATCCTTAGCATACAAAGAAAAAGGGTGGAGAAAATGGCAAAATGAAAAGAGGGATGCATGCATGGAAAAAACAGAAAACATGATGCAAAATAAGAAAAAGGATAAAAGAGTGAAAAGGGGGTGGAAAAGTAAACTGAAAAGCTGAAAAAGGGAGGAAAATGTAAAAGGAAAAAGAAAAATAAAGTGGTAGCGCTCATACCCCAAGCTAAACCTAGCAGTGTCCTCACTGCTGAGTAAAAGCTAAACCTAGCAGTGTCCTCACTGCTGAGTAAAAGCTAGTAGGCGGGAGATGATGCTAAATAGGGTGAGCGGGCGGGGAATATAAAAAATAAAAAATGTGCAAAAAGGAAGGAAAAACATGACATGATGCAATGATGAAAAAAAATGATGCATGAGTGGGTCCTCCCCCAAGCTATCTAAGATAAGGGCTCCGAACAGACAGATGGGCACGATAAAATATGAGGGAGGCAAAAATGGTTATGGACACCATCAAGCAGAGGCACCACCCTCTCGGGGTGGTGATGGGACCCTTTGCTGCGGACCAGGTGATGTGGGAGGAACATATACAACAAGAGCAGTAGTGAACTCCACTGCTGTGACCGACTCAGGTGGGGGAGAAGTAGGCTCTGTAGAAGCCTGTGAAAGTGGAGCACTGAGTGGTGCAGTGGAAGTCACAGTGGCTGGCCGGGGTGGTGGGGCAGGAGCTAGGATCACGGGACGTGGTCCACGTGCCCGGAGAAGGTCTATAATGGAGGCCAAGTCCGCCTCGACTCTCTCGTGATATGTCGTCGTCGAGCGTACGAAGACGTCGAAATCCCACCAGAGGCGAGAAGTCGACTCCTCCAACGCCGACAGACAACCGTCTGTGGTACAGGAGTCGAGGGGAGGGCGAGAAACGTGGCCGTGATACACCACTCTCATAAAGCGGTCCCATGTAGAAGATACACGGTGCCTGGGCTGGAAAGTGGGAGAGGGTGAGCTCGATGGGATCTCAGTGAAGGAGGGAGCAGTCGTCGACACAGAAGTGCAGACAGATGTCGAGACGCTCTCGGTAAGGACATCAGAAGCAGGCGATGAAGATGTGCCGGTGAGAGGAACGTGTGATCCTAAAGAAATAGGGAGTGAAGCAATCAGGTCCCGAAGTGGCGGAAGAGTAGGGGCTGGGTCGTGCTTAGGAAAGTCAAGATATGTTAGATCGGGAGCAGGCTAGAAATCGGTGCCTACAGCACGGGTACAGTGGGGACATGGGTATGAGTCGCGGGGCGAGAAGTGGAGACAGTCCCGAAGACTCGACGGTGGTGGAATTGGTAGATACAGAGGTGGTAGAAGAAATAGCTCCCGAGGGTGGTGCTGGAAGGCCGGCGACAAGGGCTGCTATGTCATGCAACTAGTACTCGGGGGAACGGGGCGCCCGGTCATTGGCGTCAGCCTCGACGGGAGCACCAGGGGGCTCGAGTACGTGGAGCACATGGAGTGGGTCGACCCTGTCGATCATCCAGCTTAGCTGGACGGGAGCTATGTGGGTGAGGTGTGGGGGCGAGAAGTACCATGTGTGGCATGTGGTGGGTGCCGACAAGATACGTCCAATGACGAGCTCCGTAGGGCCTGATGATGTGCATATGCTCTAGCACACTAAGAGTCAAGCGTGTGGGGCCTGGAGGGGTCACTAGATCGTCAGGAAGATGTAAACCTAGCATGTGTGCAAAGATCGTGAAAAATCCGTTGCAGCAAATATCGGTCAAGTGGTATGCACGGACGGTCTAAATAAGGCGGTGATACAGCCAGTGAGCTGCGTCAGAGAGTACGAAGGGGTGGAGGGAGCCCTCTGGGTGGAAGCGCAGTGGTCGGGTTATCCCCATAAGATGGGATAGCTCGGGAAGGGACATGGTCCCGACCTTTGGCCTACAGAAGATGGTCGTGGCGAGGTGCCTCTGTGCGTAACGAAGGCAGGGGTGCACGATCCACGATGCCTAAGCCCGACTCGGACAGTAGTGGTCCAGACCTAAAATACGCTGCCAGAAAGCTGGAGCGTCGAAAGGGCTAAAGTCGTAGTCTGGCGAGAAGGCAGTGCGGGGGGTCAGGGATGGCGGAGAAATGGAAGTGCACACGGATCATCTCATAAGTGATCGTGCAGTCATGGTCAAGAAGTCGGAAAGTGATGCCATCACCTGCTGGGGTGCGGGCGATGGAGCTTAGGGCCTCCAGGGTGAGGTGTGTGTATGTGGGGGCATGGACACGGAGGAGGTGATCGAAGACGATTGCACGGTACAGGTGTTGGACTCCCTGAAGGAGTCCAAGGGAGCGAAGGGTGGGGACGTCTATGAAGAGGGTGGAGACGAGGCAACGCTGCGAGAGCCTGACAAAGCGCTCGCAGTGGTCGTCGTCCTGGAAGGTGATCCCGTATGTCTGCACACGTGGCGGTAGGGTCTCGATGACGGCAGCGGGGTATGAGGTGATGGGTGTAGTGGTGGTGGGTGTAGTAGTAGTGGGGATGGTAGTGGTAGTGGTAGTGGTGGTGGTAGTGGTGGGGGTGGAGGAGGTGGTGATAAGTGCAGTAGTGGTGGGGATGGTGGTGATGATAGGTGTGGTAGTGGTGAGGCGAGTGCGACGTGTGGGTCGGGAAGAGGAGGCACCAGGAGTCGGCCTCTTACTACGAATGAGAGGGGTGGTGGCTCCTCGCGTGCGGACCATCGTGGCGATGGCAATATGATGCGTCGGTATAGAAATAAAAATAGGAAAGAGTGTACCGGCTCAACGAGCGATGCGAATGTGAAGATCTCCCCCAAGCTAGTCCCGGTAGTGGCATTTGACGTAGGAAAGTCGTATCTGAAATAGAAACAATAAAAACGTCAGAAAGATAGATTAAAAATAGGGGGACATGCTGAATTTGGGATGCTCGACCGAGCAGTTGTAGTGCTCAGTCCGAGCAAAGCTGCTCGGTTGGAAACTCTTGACCGAGCACTAGTGTCCTCGGTCAACTAGGCGGATTGGGTCGAGAAGTGGATGGCTGCTCGCTCGAGCACCGCGGGTGTTCGATCGAGCAGCAGGAGCGGCCTAGGGCACCGATGATCGGGCGGTTGGGGGGTTTTTGTGTGACGCGATGAGAGAGGGGGGGAAAGGCGGAGGGGGATAGGGGCTGAGGCGTCAGGGGGGCTTTGGGGTAGGTGGTTGGGCGGCGTCGTCAGCGGCGGTGGTGCCGGCGGTGGCCGATGTCGATTAGAAAAGAGGAAAAAGGAGGGAAGGAGAGAGAGAGACGCAGAGAAATAGAGAGAGAGAGAGAGAGAGAGAGAGAGAGAGAGAGAGAGAGAGAGAGAGAGAGAGAGAGAGAGAGAGAGAGACCGGAGGTGGAGCATCGGACGGGCGGCGCAAGCGACGGCGTGGGAGGAGGACGATGGCGATTAGGGGGGTCGAGTAGGGGGTGAGGGAGAGCTCGGGCAGTGAATTAGGGTAGGCTTATGTAATTTTTTTAGAGTTTAAGTTAAAAATTGAAACGAGTTGGGTTTAAAACCCAACTCGTTTGGAAGTGGGGCCCATGCAAATAGGGTAGAATAACTCGATCGAGCGACAAAACTGCTCGATCGAGTCAAACAAGAAAAAAAGAAAACATATTAATACTCTCTCATATGCTCGGACCGAGCAGGGTATGCTCGGTTGATCGGATTGCTACTCGGGCCGAGCAGGGGCTGCACGGGCCACACAGACAGAACGTCGTTTTCTCCACATCTTCAAGAGCCTGTCATACTCGACCGAGCAGTAGGCTGCTCGGTCGAGTCACCGTCTGCTCGGACCGAGCCAATGATGCTCGGGCCGTGTAGACAGAGTGATGATTTTTCTCGTTGTCTTCGTCCCTGCGTTGCTCGACCGAGCAGTGTAACAGCTTGACCTAGCAGTGTAGCTGCTCGGTCGAGTCACCTGTGTCTTCTTTTTGCTCCTTTTTCTTTCGTTTTCTCCTTAAATCTGGTGCTCTCCTCCAGCTTCCTTCAGTTTAAAATGTCGATTTGCATGCCCCTTCATGTTCAAAATGTATAGAGGAAGAACTCATCAAATTTTTATGGTTTGGTAGTTTTGCGAGAAATAAACAATGTTTTTGTTTGGTTTTCTAGAATAGGTAGAATAAAAACAAAAAGATTGAAAAGGATAGTCTAAGGATACAAGAGATTGGGTTGCCTCCCAATAAGCGCTCGTTTTTAGTCATGAGCTCGACTCCCTTTGATTTTATCAATTATCGTTTGGTGCGCGTGGAATTCATGCGTCATTCTTTCCGATGATGCAATTCGGTGGTATTTGGTATCCGCCTACTTCAAGCTTCTCACTCGAGTAGCCTATGGCCTCCGGTTCTTCATGATACGGAGAACGATTCAAAAGCTCTTCATCCAACACTCGGATGTAGGCGGCGACCGCTTTGTGGTAGGTTGGGTCACCGTCATCGTCAACACCTGCTCTCATTGGGTCCTTCATGACCCCCTCAGAAGTGAAATCTTGTAACGCCCCGCTCCCCAAAATACACGATAAGTACGAATCCGTATCAGGTATTCCCGAAGAGGCGGGTGTTACGAAGGAATTGCAAAATTTTAAAAACACAAGCAGGCCCACTGCGCACTGCTGGGAGAGTACCTGTAGCATTCCAGGCATCACAGAAATACTTAAGGGGACATCAACTCACACATCAGTATAACATATATATATACTGTTCAATTACAACTTCCATTACATATACAACATATAACCCAACTCACCCAAGTACATTATCACACCCAAAACTATCTGACACTCACCCCCGCACTCAAATCCAACAATCTGGCTCACGGGCCTCTGACACCATGATCAAGTACCTGAAAAATAACAACGGGACACGTCACAGCGTGACCCAGTAGGATGTCCAAACCCAACTCACATGTGCAAGGAATGACATGCTCTATGCAATAATTCGTAACTAACCCAAGCATAACATAATAGGGACAATGCAAGGAAATGATATCAACTAACTGAACACATACCTGCCGCAAGGGAGAACCTGCAAAACAACGTGAGTACAACAAAGAGTAGAAGCATAACCCATTCTTGATGCAAAATGAACCAGTCAATAAGCAACATGAACCTTAAGGGGTTAGCATGCAATTAGTTGAAAGTTAGCCAAGAACCCCACCTTACTAATTTTTCTTTTATTCTCCTTTTCCAATGGGATTTCTTCTAGACATGGAATCCTAATGTAGCATTCCTACATAGTATCTAATGTTTAGGTTGTTATGTGTGAGCTTACAAAATGCTCGCAAAAATTTTTGGCAGAGTCTCCTTTGTATTTCTCAAAGTTTTCCAAGTACAACATAAATAATATCCCTAATTGAAAACATAAGTGGTATTTCAAAGAGAATGGTATAAGCATAACATCCCCACATCACCACCAACACCACCAACACCACCAACACCACCAACCTCCCCTTCTAACAACATGATATTCATGTAACAAATGAAATCTATTCCATTTACTAAGAAACCAAAGTGAGAGTAATTTCATAAAAGAGGGCAATTTCAACTTAGCATCCCAATTGGCACGAATATTGGAACACATCGCTCAAGCAACATGAAACATAACTATTGCATCAAATATTTCAACTTAGCATACCAATTCAACAACGAATGCACCATGGTAACTTGTATGTTAAAAATCCCAACATTCCATAATACTTCCAACAACCCAACATTACATAATACATTAATGATATCACCAATACTAACGCCAATATTATGAATATCACTATTTACAATAACAACAAAATAACAATATTGTCTAACTGACAATCCACACTTTCCAACACATAATCATTCAAGCACCAAACACTTCCATGGCAACATCCATTCTTAAAAGTTAACCATCACATACACACAACCACAAATCACCCAAAAATGCTAACTGATGCCATGATGCAAACGATGCACAAGCAATGCGATGCAATGCAATGCAATGCAAGGAGATCCCATGAATGAGCCGGCGTGCAAGTGTATCGTGATTTCTACTCCGATGTCAACGTGGTGCCACCACCACATGGAGCCACCTAATGGATCAAGAGGTGGCTAACGGCGTGTTCACCCGCCTCCTACCGCGACACTTTGTCCATGTCCGTGCACTCCACCTCGTGTCCTAATCACATCATTTCACCATCATGCCATATTCCGCAAATAAAAACCAACAACACATTGCCAACCTCCCCGTCTCATTTCATTTTTGCATCATTCACATTTCTCATACAGCAAAAGTGATTAATAAAACTTCCAACCATCTAAAGGAGAACCATTCCACAACATTAATGAGATAAAACGTTCAAGCCATTTGAAGCATAATTGTGGAGCCATATAAATCATCGCACCACATAAATTCGTTATGAAAGCAAATTGAAAATTAAGCTTCCACCAAATCCAACAAATGCAAGCAATATCATTTAACCCTTATAACAAAATGAGAGCAAGTTGCCACCTTTGCCTTATTTAATTTCATTTAAGAAATTTCATTTAAGCAATTTTATTTAAACAAAACAACAAAAGGAAAGCTATTTCATTTTATCAATGTAGCACAATGAAAACAATGTCATTTTATCACTACATCAAAATAAGGGTTATTGCATTTAATCATTGCGACAAAATGAAAACAATTTCATTTTATTAATATAACAAATGAGAACTATTTCATTTAATCAATGTAACTAAAATGAGAATATTTTCATTTTATCAACACTCCATGCGTCAAAATGAGGCAATTTCACAAATATAATGAAACTAGGCATTCCATTTCACGTAAGTAAAGTCAGCATGTTAATCCCATACCATAACTACCATTCCATTTCATATTTCATATTTCATTCTCAATTCACAACTTGACTTCTACTAACTCATCTACATGGCACTCGGGCTCTTCAAAACCCTAGGCCGAATTTCAAGGGTGGCCTTAAGCCCCCAATCATATCACATATCCCTAGCCAATCCCACATCTCAATTTATTGCTCCCTTATTTCGCAATGTTCATACAAAAGAAGAAAATGAGTAATAACTTCCTACGTTTCAAAATGAGAGCAACTTCTCGTACATAGCGAACAAGCACTCAAAAGCATTATCAACATAAACATAGCAACTTGTGGAATTCTGTAATTCATTACATTCACATAAGCATTTCGTTATCAATAATTCATAAGTACCGTACACGGAAATTAAATAATAAAGCTTCCAACAATTGAAAAGAGACCGGTTTTGCTAATTTATTGAAGCAATTTATTGAAGCAATGGATTCAACATCAACATGGGACATGTTGTAGCATCAATTAATTCAAACATTATCTCAACTCAAATTAGATTGCACCATATCAAAAATTTTGCCACAACCCCTAAATTGCAAAATTTCAACATCCAATTGCAATGAAATTGAAACATGAGAGAAGGGCTTGGACTCCTACCTCAAATCAAGGAGATTTCCACCAAATTCCAAGAGAAATCCACCATCTACAAGCTCTAAGCCATAATCCTCTTCCAATTTGATGAAGTTCCTCCTTCTTCATCAAGCTCCCAAAATCTCAAACCCTAACTTCCTCTTCTTCTCTTTCTCTTCTCCATTCCTTTTCTCTTGCTCTGGAATTTCGACCAAGCCCTAGAAATTTTCGGCCTGGGGAGGAAATTCGGCCAGCCAAGGGGAAATTCGGCCATGGAGTGGAGGGAAAACTTGGAGAAGATGAAGAGGAAAAGGAGAGGATGGGCTAGGCTTACTTCTTCTCTTCTTTCTCTTCTTTCTCCCTCC
>JAULAV010007172.1:0-24998 GCA_030789695.1 Scilla litardierei
GATGCTTATTTATGACACCTTCCAGTCGCTGGAAGAGGGGGAGGACATCCTAGGTCCCAAGAGCCTATCTCTAGTGTACTTGTTACACTTCTTTATCTGGCCAACTTCACGTGTCTTTGATAGAACGTCTGCAGTAAAGTTGTAAACCAGATATAGTGTTGTCCTGGAGAGCACCACTAGACCAAGGATAAGCTGCTTCTGCGCAACTTCCAAGGGTCAAGGAATATATATCGCATATGCAGGTTTAAAGATCATCGCGATGACTAAAACACAAAAGGCCGTCCACCTCCTAAATATCTACACATCATCCTCCAATGTCTACATCTTCTGAGAAGCTCATCATCCAAGAAGCAAGTATTGAAAACGCTCAGCCAGGTCTAGCCGTACCTTGCAGGCACACTGAAGACTGATTCAAAGGATACTTTAGTGGAGTCATCTACCAACTTCGAAGAGCATTCCACTCCAGAGCGCCACTACTTTCCAATTGTCGCTAGATGAGTGAAACTTGTATAGATGAGTGATAAATGTATTTTCTTTCAGAACATGATGGATGTATAGACAAATAGGAGATGATTGTATAGATACATAGGAAATACGCAAGCCTGAAGCTTGTACAGATCAGGGGGGGTCCCTCAATAGTTGTACTCTTTTCCCTTAAGCTGCTGGTTTTTCCTACTGGGTTTTCCACAACTAAGGTTTTAACGAGGCAACCACAGTGGCTCTGGATTCAGAAGTATCCACCCCATTAGCATACTGAATCCTGAAGTATTCATATGCTTAAACCAAGGTAATGGAAAGATGAGGGGGAGTGTTGTGAGTTGAGGGAGGCCTTTGGCCTCCCTCCCCTCATCATCTCACCATTTACTCCCCACTAACTTAGTGGGGAGTCCCTTGGACTTCTAAAGTGAATGAATATATAGAGAGCCATGGCTTATGCCATGGCTACTTCTGATTTTAGAGATTAGTTTACACTCTACTCCATATTATTTTAACAGACTCTAAATAATTTTTCTCAGGGCATCCATCGCATCACATCCATGTATCACTAAATTTTTGCTGAGTACACGTATTGCATGGTAACTAATTACACCTGGAACCAATTGCTCATTATACAGATCTAATTAGCTAATTAAGATAATTGGTTAATTAACCGAGGATGATGGTGGAAAGACGGAGGGGGCCCGGGAGGAGGCGGGTGATGTAAGGTTATGATGCTAGTAATCTAGACTATTTAGATCGTACAACAGAAGACAAAAAATTCAAAATTTTCTAACTAGAAATCATACCAAGGATCTACTGCTTATTTAGGAATGATATTGCTGAATAATAAAACCATAAAGATCGTATCTTTACGCGCGTATTGTAACCGCCCGATTTTGTTTTACACGTAATTCTGTAATCAGAAGAGTTCATAAATGAGTAAATGATTTTTTTTCTATTTTTTTCGTAACTCAAAATCTAAAATGGACTTCACTTTTATGATCTTCTAGATGATACGAACCCGTGACATTTTTTCGTAATTTTTCGTAGTCAAATGTGAAAAAATGATATAATAATAATATAATACAACCATTTACTAATTACCCTTAGTATTTAACTAATTACGTTACCTAACTACCCACCTAACCCCCTGATTAGCAGCCATGAGGGTTATATGTGTCTAAGGTCTTAGGTTAGTCAAAACGCCCAATCTAAACTTATTTAATTTTGTCAACTAAGTGCTTAATTAAATTAATATTATATCTTAATGTAAACCTATAAATTAAACCTCCCCCTTCTAATCACTCATCTCCCTCACACAGCAGACCCAACTCCCCTACGCCGAACCCCCCATCACTCATCTCCCTCACACAACAACCCAGCTCCCCTACGCCGAATCCCTTCCCCCCCTCAGTTGCTCCTTCTCTTCTGCCCTCACTCCGGCCGCCTGATGACGCCGCGCCGCCTCTCTGTCGCCTTCTATCGTCACCTCCGGTGACCTGCGACAGCCCTGACAGCCGCGACTGTCGTTCCCTCTGCCCCGTGCCCCGCCATGAGCCGTTGCCGAGTGCCCCGCCGTGAGCCGTTGCCAAGCGCCGTCGGTCGTCGCCCTATACCGTCGCCCTCCGCTACTCAGCCGTCGACGAAGAACCCCCCTCCCGTTGCTTGCATTAAGAAGATGAAGAGGGAGTAATAAGGTATATATACGTATATACGTATTAACGTATATACGCGTGTATATATATAATATGGGTTTATTAATCTAAAATTCATAATAAATAATACATGGATCAGAAAATTACAAAGGGACCACCATAAAATTCTATGTGTCACCATGAACGCATAGACACTGAAATCATCCCAATCAGAAACATAGTTTGTAAGATATGAATTTTTAAAGTTTACGATAATTAATTCTAATTTGCCTTAAGGTCATAACACGTAATAATGTATCGTAACACATACTAATATATTTAGTTTGGCAAACTAGTTTACGAAAATTCTAATTTTCCTTAAGGTCGTAACACGTACTAATTTGCCTTAAGGTCGTAACACGTACTAATTTGCTAGATGTGAGGAATATGTATTTACGATAATACATACGCTTGCCTTATGTATCGTGATATGGATATGATGTGATGCCATATGCATATAGGTATGAGTAGTGATCTGGATACGTATAATAATACGTATATAGATCTATTTGTGGTGTGTGATGTATTTGTTAGTGTGTGAATATATGTGCTTAGATGTTTATGTTGTTGAGTATTGGAATTATCCCTACTTGGTATTAATGATGAGCAAACATAAATACTTGTGATTAATCCCTATTTGCAGTTAATCCATTGCCTAAGCATATCATGAAGATCAATTAGCAATGGATGTCACTCAAAGATTAATGAAAGCAAGAAAAATAGATTGGATGATCAAAGATGGTGATTGAAGCTCCTAGAAGACTTCAAGCTCATAATTTGGATAGAAGAGAGAGTTTTACATAATGTAATCTTTTTTCTCTTCTAGTATGTATCTTAGAAGTAGAACTATGTTGGAGCGCGCACACACATCTTCATTTATGTCCTAGGAAAATATTAGATCTCTTTTCTTTAGACTCCAATTCAATTTGACCAAGCATGTGCATGTTGAGATCTCAACAGGCGACTGCTGAACGTTTACAGTCGCCTGTCTCAAAATAGTCGACTATAATTTGTTCTACAGTCGCCTGCTATGCACATACTTAATCAATTGATTTTTGGGCTTTCTAAACTTTAACTCCTTCAATCGACTGCTGTACATTTTATAGGCGCATGTCCAAGAGACAGTTGACTGTGATTTGTTAATCAGTCGCATGTCTATCTTCAGCCCAAAGATCATTTTCCTTTTCATCTGGCCAGTCGACTGATGTTGTATTGACATTTGCCTGTCCAAGGCACCGTCCACTGTCAAGCTTCAACAATGGCCTATCCATGAATCCTCTGCAGAATCTGCTCTCTGGAATGTTTAACATTTTAGTGCCAGTCGACTGATGTTGTATTTACAGTCACCTGTCCAATGGCACAGTCGACTGTCAATGCTTCAACAGTCGTCTGTCTTTGAGCTCTCTGTAGACTCAGCTCTCTGGAAAATGTCAGGTTTTGTGACAGTCGACTGATGTTGCTTTCACAGTCGCCTGCCCATGGCACAGGCGCCTGTGTGTTCCACATCAGTCGCCTGTCCCATCTTCCCAAAACTTTCTGAGATTTTCTCAGCTTACCTACATTGGGGCCAGTCGCCTATAGAAGGATTTACAGTCGCCTGTTGGATTTACAGGCGCATGTCTGCTCTTCATCAGTCGACTGTCCACGTGGTAAGTTACCGTTTGAATTCTCACCTACCCTCTGACACAGTGCAACAGTTGACTGTGTTTTGTTCAACAGTCGACTATTGACTGTGTAAATTCTATCCGTTGTCTTTTTCTCCACGGATTTCAAAGGGGGTTTTGGGGATTTAGTTTGAGGGGTTTGAGAAACCTATAATGGCAGCCTCTACTGTTTCATTGAGAGGTTACTTACTACACTCACTTGACTCACTCATCTATTGAAACCCTAAGCTTTCATATTCAAGCTTCTCAAGCTCTTAAATCCTAAAGCCCTAGAATTTCAATCTTTTACTCTCTTGCTCTCCAACCTAGGATCAACGAGATATCTTCTAGGCAATTGGTGGTGACAAGAGAAAGTGCTTTCCTCTCTTCCAAGAGAGGCATCAACCCACAACACACTTGCTCCTTCAAGTTCTACTTCAAGGCATAGGTGATTGTAGGTGTTGTCATTTCAATATTTCATAACTTTCGTTATTAGATTAACTCTCGGTTTGTGAGAGTGGTTTGCTTGCTCCCACGTTGTGGGAGTCAAGGACATCGAGTTTATTTCGATTTCATTTGTAGGGTTGCTACAAGTGGTTTTAAAGGAAATCTCAAGTTAGGGTTCTAACTTGAGTATCCGATGGTATCCGGGTGAAAGGGAAGTAGGATTACCGGGAACAAGTCGGGAGTTGACTTGGGTAATCTGAACCCTTGAAATATCATTGTGTTTGCATTGTTTCATTTTAGGGTTTATTTACATTCCGCATTAATTGTTGGTTAGGAATTTAATTTGGTGTAATTATCATTTTAAATTGTATAAACACTATTCAACCACCCCTTCTAGTGTTTTCCTCATAGCCATGGACCTTACAGTTGGTATCAGAGCGTTGGTTTACAGCTATGGCACCCAATAACAATAACGTTCCTCCATCGACGTCATACAAAAATCACAACCATGAAGGTGTGTCTACCGTCTTCGAAGGAAAATTTACTGTTCGTCCTCCGCGTTTCAATGGCACGAATTTCGGCTATTGGAAATGCCAGATGGAGACGTTCTTTAGGAGTGCTTCTCTTTGAAGAACCTCCACAAGGAATACGTCGAATCCTCCGAATAGGATTTTGACAAATGGACGCACTCCGAGAAATCCGCCGAAGTGAACAACGCCAAGGCAAGGAACGCTCTTCATTGTGCGTTAGATCCAGATGGGTTCAACAAGATAAGCACATGCATATCAAATTTGGAATCATCTAGTCATTACCCACGAGGTAACGAATAAGGTAAAATTGTCTAAACTATATGTTGATGTACAAAATTTCGATATGTTTCACATGTAGGATAATAAGAGCATATCAACGATGTACTGACGTTTCACCGACATCACCAATGAACTCGAAGCTCTTGGGCAAGTGTATACCCAACAAAAGAAGGTGAGAAAGATTATAATGGGAATGACCTCCAAATGGGAAAGAAGAGCTATCACCATTGAGGATGTCAACGACATGAAGAACTACACCGTGGTAAATCTCATCGGTATTCTCATGTCTTACGAAGTAAGAAGGGAGAACCGATTGAAGATTCGAGCGATGATGAACCCAACGGAGGCCAAGAAGAAAGCGTTAGCATTCAAGGCTAATTCTTCATCCTCCGATAGTGAAGAATCAGAGAACAAGATGGACTTGGAGGAAATGGTGCAAATGTCAAAGAAGTTCCAACGCTCTTTTGCAAAGGTAAATTTCCTTCCAAGAATAAATTTGATTCCACTAATAATACTTCATCTCTTTGTTTTAAGTGTAATAAGCCAGGGCACATCAAGAAGGAGAAGTGGAAAGCTCCAAAGTACCACAAGTCCGACAAATACAATAAGGATAAGAAGAAAGGACTTGTCGGTACATCGGAGATTCCTCAAGCGAATCCGATGATGAAAAGGATGAAAGTGCCCATATGTGTTTCATGGCCCGAGAAGCTGCACTCTCCGATGAGAGTGATAGCGACATCGATGAACCCGAGGTAACAATGGATGAACTTCGTATTGCTAACGAAGAACTATTTTCTAAGTATCAATCTCTTATGGTTAGATATACTAGTTTAAAGAAATTAAATGTTAGCAAGTCATCCATGCCATGCATTATCAACAATTACACCATTGTTGATACACTTACACTTGAAAAAGCCTCCTTGGTTTCTCAAAATGACATATTGAAAAATGAAATGAATTCCCTCAAATCTCAACTAGATCAAACGTATCCTAAGGATATTATTGATCTAGCTTCACAAAACACACGATTGGGTATTAAGAATGATTCTCTTAAAACCCAAGTGCGCGAGCTCAAAACATGGTGTCCATCTTGGATACCAATATTTCTTCTATTAAGGAGAAATATGAGCTCATGTCCTTCTGAGTTATGAGATTTAACAAAGGGAAAGGAAAATTGGATGAATTGCTCGCAAACCAATTTCCGGCCACACATCGTGTTGGACTTGGTTATGTGGAAGCGAATGCATCCAATGCTATAGTGGTGTAACTATTGATTTTGTAAGTCCATCCTCCGGTGCATCCACAAGTGGTGTCAAAACATTATTGGTGCAAACCCACCAAGAAGGCCAGCACTTCACAATCTCTTCCTTTTGGCAAGAAACCCACTAAGGGTGGAAACCAAAAGAGAGGCCATGCTTATATGTACACCAATATTCATTCACGTAGGAAATCTCCTACTTTACAAGTGGACACTAATGACACTTTTTATGCTCCACACCCACGGACACGTGCAAACCGACACATGAGAAATACTCATGCATGTGCCCCTACATGCTCATATGCTCATAAACATCATTCTTCCTTGTATGCACATCCACCTCATGTTATGCATGCTCCATATGTGTCATATAACATGCATGTTCCTAAGTTTGCATACAACCCTTATATGTCCAATGCTTATCCACCTCCATCTTCATATGCTAGAACTCATGTTCCTAAGAAGCACACGCCACATAGAAATCAATTAATTGTGCATGCAACTCAGAAAAGGACTCCCAAAACATACACAATTTGGGGTCCTAAGAACACTAGCATAAATGATAGGAATGCTTATGTTGATTCCTATTTTAATAATGTAATAAATAGTGGTAATTATGTTGGGAAGCGAAAGTCCACTTGGACTTGGCTTCCAAAGGGCTAATCCCCTTAGACCCAACAAAAATTGGGTACCATGAGCTTATAGTATATTATGTAGGTACCTAAGAAAAAGAAAGAGAATAATAAAAGTCATATTGGCTCTAAAAGAAAAGGATGGATACTTGATAGTGGTTGCTCCAAACACATGACGGGAGATCCCTCATTGCTCTCCGAAGCGATTAACATCAAGGATGGTGCAACGGTCACTTTTGGAGGTAATCAAAAGGGAACCATCATTGGAGTAGGTAAAATCAGTAATCCTTCCAAACCACTTATTACAAATGAGCTTATGGTATATTATGTAGGTACCCAAGAAAAAGAAAGAGAATAATAAAAGTCATATTGGCTCTAAAAGAAAAGGATGGATACTCGATAGTGGTTGCTCCAAACACATGACGGGAGATCCCTCATTGCTCTCCGAAGTGATTAGCATCAAGGATGGTGCAGCGGTCACTTTTGGAGGTAATCAAAAGGGAACCATCATTGGAGTAGGCAAAATCGATAATCCTTCCAAACCACTTATTACAAATGTTTATTTAGTTAGTGGTTTATGTAATAACCTTATCTCCATTAGTCAACTTTGTGACAAGGGTTACAAGGTTAACTTTGGAGAGGGTATGTGTGAAATTGTAGATTTTGATTCACATGTTTTATTTACCAGTATTAGGCGTAAAAATATTTATTATTTGAGCTTGACTAAAACCATAGAACATTGCTTAGTTGCTAATACAAATGAACAACTATCATGGCATCGCCATTTTGGTCATGTTCATTTTAATCACCAATATAAGTTAGCTAAGCATGAGCTAGTAAAAGGTTTTCCGAAAATTGCTTTTAGTAAGAAAATTTTTTGTGATTCATGTCAAAGAGTTAAACCTAATAAATCATCTTCCAAACTTAAATACGGCATAACTTCTAAGAGGCCCCTAGAATTACTTCATCTAGATTTATTTGGGCCAACTAGAGCTGCCTCTTTAGGTAATGCTCACTATGGATTAGTTGTCGTTGACGACTTCTCTAGATTTACTTGGGTTTCATTTTTAACCAATAAGAATGAAGCCTTTGAAGAGTTTACCATATTTACAAAGAAGATTCAAAAATTTCTTAGGATCCACCATTATCATTATTCGTAGTGATCATGGAGGAGAATATGAGAATGAGACTTTTACAAATTTTTGTGATGACAACGGGATTACTCACAATTTTTCTTTTCCTCGCGCACCACCCCAAAATGGTGTTGTAGAGAGAAAGAATAGGACCCTAATAGAGTGTGCACGTACCATGCTCCATGATAGTCATCTTGGACTACAATTTTGGGTAGAGGCGGTGCACATGGCATGTTATGTGCTTACTAAAATCATAGTGAGACCCCGAACAAACAAAACTTGTTTTGAGTTATTTTATAACAAAAAGCCACAAGTTAAATACTTTCGTGTTTTTGTTTGAAAATGTTTTATCAGAACACCTTTGGTAACTTAGATAAATTTGAGCCAAGATCCGATGAAGGAATTTTTGTTGGATATTCCACACGTAGCAAAGCCTATCGGATATACAACAAAACCTCTTCAACGTTTGAGGAATCACTACACGTATCATTTTATGAAGATTTTGATTTTCCTCATATTGTTGATAATAGTGTAGATATTTTCTGTGATTCTCTTAGTAATGTTAAAATCAATGATTCTATTATTGAGACTAACAATACTAATGAAATTGTTGAAGATGTTTCAAATGATGCAGGGATTTCCAAAGCTTACCCAATAGTTCGTAGTCACCCATATGAACAAATTATTGGAGATATTGGTGTGGGTGTTCGAACGAGGTCAAGAATTGATGAATTCTCTCATTGCGCATTTGTCTCTACTATTGAGCCAAAGAACATCCAAGAAGCATATGAAGATAGCTCTTGGATAGTTGCAATGGAAGAAAAACTCATGCAATTTGAGAGAAATAAAGTTTGGGAGCGTGTTCCTCTTCCAAGTGGTCACCAAGTGATTGTGACCAAGAGGATCTTTAATAACAAGACCGATGAGAATGAGGTAATCACAAGGAACAAATCAAGGTTAGTAGCTCAAGGCTATCGACAAGAAGAAGGTATTGATTTCGAAGAATCTTTTGCCCCTGTAGCTAGATTAGATGTTATTAGATTGCTTTTATCTTTTGGATCCCATAAGAATTTTAAATTATTTCAAATGGATGTTAAAAGTGCATTTTAAATGGTATTGTTAATGAAGAATTTTATGTTTCTCAACCACCCGGTTTCATTCATAAAAAAATTTCCAAACCATATTTTCAAACTTAAGAAAGCATTATATGGGTTGAGACATGCTCCTAGAGCTTGATATGATCGACTCAAAACCTTTCTTTTGGATTTAGGTTTTAAAATGGGTGAGCTTGATTCAACTCTTTTTATTAAAGATTATGAAAGTGACATCCTATTAATTCAAGTTTATGTAGACGATATTATGTTTGGTTCTACTAACTTTAATCTGTGCCAAAAATTTTCTAAGTTTATGAAGGATGAATTTGAAATGAGCCACATGGATGAGCTCAACTACTTCCTTGGACTACAAATTCGGCAAATGAAGGATGTGAATTTCATACATCAAACAAAGTGCACCGGGGATCTTATCAAGCGATTCGGGATGGAATCGTCTTCAAGCAAAAGGACTCCCATGAGTATGACAACCCATCTACACAAGGATGAGAACGGAAAAGATGTAGACATTAATCTACATCGAGGTATGCGGTAGCTTACTCTGCTTAACTGCTAGTAGGCCCGATATTATGGTTTCCGTATGCCTCTGTGCTAGATATTAAGCTAGACCTAAAGAGTCAGACTTGATTGCGATTAAATGAATTTTTCGTTACCTCAATCATTCACTAGATTATGGGTTACTTTAACCTAAGTCTACCACATATGAGTTAATCGCATATAGTGATGCCGACTTTGCCGGATGCAAATCCGATAAGAAGAGTACTAGTGGCACTTGCCATTTTCTAGGAAATTCCCTAGTTTCTTAGTTTTCCAAGAAACAGAACTTGGTATCATTGTTCACGACTGAAGCAGAATATATCGCCGCGGGTCTTGCATGTGCACAAGTTCTTTGGATGAGACACACACTTAAAGACTATTGTGTCAATTGTGATACTTGCACTATCATGGTTGATAACCAAAGTGCAATCTGTCTTTCCAAGAATCCGATACATCACTCCCGTACCAAACGCATAGCTGTAAGACACCATTTTATTAATGATCATGTAGTTAAGAAGGAAATAATCTTAGAGTACATTGAAACCCAAAAAAAATCGTCGACATCTTCACTAAACCTCTTAAAGAAGATTCATTTGTGAGGTTGCATGGAGAATTAGGGATTATGAGTGAATCTGAATGGTATGAGTTCACTTTCATGTTATATCATGTTTGAACTCATATCATCATCTTTACTTCTTTTGTTTTGATAAATTATATGTTTCACATATATTTGTTTTAAGAGATGTATTTGAGATTTTGATGATTTCGATTGCTTCGATTGATTTACGAGTTTTGTGCGTTAATCTATAATATTTTGATATTGTTTTCTTGTTTAGATTTGTGTTAGAGTATAGGTCCTAGGGTGAATTGTCTGTATCCTCTGGATTTTAACCTCATGGTGCATTTTTGGACCAGGACAGACGACTGTCATTCCTTCGATAGTCGACTGCCAAACTCGATTTTTCCTAATAGCAGACAGTATTTTTCGCACATGCGACTGATGAAGATTTTCCAGTCGACTGTCTCTGCGATAGACGACTGTAATTTGGTCATCAGGCGACTGTCCAAATCTTCAGATGTCTCTGTTTTTATCATCATATTTTTGATTCTCTGTCAGACGACTGTCATGTAAGTTACAGTCGACTGTCTCTCCGATAGGCGACTGTGAATTACGCAACAGTCGACTGTCTGTCAACCCAAGCTAATCTCTACCTTTTCTACCAGACGACTGTCGATTGTTCATCAGTTGACTGTCGATTTCTGTGACGGTTCATTAACTTGATCTGAGCCGTCGATTTTTTGATCCAACAGCCCAGATTCTTTTGACCCCTTCATATATCCTCGAGGGCCGTCGAATTGTTCGGATATTTTATCTCTCATCCGACTGTAGACTCGACTTCGCTCATCTCCCTCCTTCGAATTCCAACCGTTGCCGTCAATTTTTCTCCGATTCGAAGCTCCAGTCTCTGACCACTCTTCCCAATCGTTTGATTGACTCCTTCTTCGTCGATCATCACCGATTAGGTATCATTTTTCATTTGTCGATTCACTCGTGCGTTACTTTCGTATCTTTTGATTCGTGTAATGGCTCCCAAGACCAAAGGGAAGGCTGTTGCTCCTAGACGCCCTAGGAACCCTAAGCCTCCTACTGTCAAATCCAAGATACCCCACAAAGCCTGCACCAAGCACCCTGATCCTCCCTCCAATGTTTCAGCTTCATATTCCCCTTCTTCTTCCTCCGAAGAAGAAGCCTACACTGAGCCTCTCCTGAAGCGTCAGCGTAAAACCATTGATGTTAGCATCAATGAGCCTACCGTTGAGGCTGGACCTACTCGGGTGGCTGCTGACACCCAACCCGAGTCTATTCCTACTTCTACCCATGCCCAAAATCCTCCTG
This sequence comes from Scilla litardierei, assembly GCA_030789695.1. Lineage (NCBI taxonomy): Eukaryota > Viridiplantae > Streptophyta > Magnoliopsida > Asparagales > Asparagaceae > Scilla > Scilla litardierei. The sequence continues at coordinate 11,643 of JAULAV010007172.1, forward strand.
CGACTCCTCCTGCCGATCCTCTAGTTCCCATTTGCCGAGACGATGCTTGTCTGGCAAAGTTCCATGCCATGCGAGGGATCAAGCTCCTTCGTGAGCGATTTATTGTATTCCAGGACTTCACTGCTGAGAGACTCTCAGAGACTCTCATGTCGACCCATTTGGGTGATCTTTTTCGATACTCTCATACCGACTCCCCTCGTGCATATCCCTTCCTGGTCAAATTATTTTATGCCAACTGCATTCGCGGTGAGTATGTTGACACGGGGGAGATAGACACAGTTGTTCAGAGGTATCCGGCTTGATCTTACTCTACTAGGAACCATTCTTAGGATCCCCTCCACTGCCTCTCTTCCTCCTGACATCTCCCTCTCTGATGTTGGTGATCTTGATCAGTCTGTCCTTCAGGACATGTTCACTGTTATCCCTTCCTAACTCTCTTCTGGAGTCAGATCCTCCATGTTCTCTGCTAGAGGTTGGGATGTTCACCTTGTGGTGAAGTCCAACATCTTGCTGAAATATGGCTCTTCTGATCAGCCCTCTCAGGAGATCCTCCGATGTATGTATGCTATTTTCTTGGGTATGTCAGTGAACTGGGTCGGCGTCCTCCTTGATCGGATGGACAAGTTTGAGTTCACACTGCCTCCTCTCACATTCCTTATGGAGGTCTCCTCACCTTAGTCTTTCATCACTTTGAGATTGATTTGACTCCTTATGAGCCTATGCCCCTTGGTCCTCTTCTAGATGCTTCTACGAAGTCGAAGTCCTCTTCGGCTCTGCAGTCGGCATCCAAGAAGAGGCAATCTACTTCAGCTCCTTCGTCATCCACCATTTCGCCGCCTGATCAGCCATCTTCCTCAGCTGCAACTCTCTTGTGACCCGTTGGACGAGAAGGTTTCTGGTTTATATGAGTTATTTCATCTGATGTTCCAGCATCAGGGAATTCCTTTCCTGATCATTTCAGATCCTTTGTACCTCCTTAGCCTTCTCAGCCTCCCCCACATATTGTCACTGAGATTTTGGGGCATCCTAGTGTTATTGCTCCTGAGTCGGTTGCTTCTCCGGCTCCTCAGGATGTCTCATCTGCTGCTCCTCCTCCTCCTCCCGAGGGTTCTACAATTGATCCAGAGGCACAAGAGTTCCAGATTGTGTTGGCTACCTCCTCTGTTGCTGATATGGATTGACACTCTGCGGAGAGCACTCACCCTTAGACCTAGTTTTTTTGTTAGGGTAACGGGTGTTGAGTGCTAGTTTGTATTTTGATTCATTTTTGTGTTCTGATGTATGGATGATGTATGTTTGTTGAACACATTTTGTTGATGTACATGGAGTTGTAGATGTATTTTGTACTCATATATCTAGTGATTATATATATGAAAATTCTTTTACTTCATATTCTGCTTCACACTTTGTCTCATTGTTTATGTTAATTGTGTGAAAATTGTGAAATTGTCTCTCTTTGTATGCTATATCATACACATGATGTGATGTGAGACGTTTTTCTCATTTGGGTTGAAATGTTAATATTAGATTCTCGTTCCTTTAGTCAACTAAGATTTCTTGTGTTTTATGAGTTTTTGGTATGTATATCAATGAGATGTCCCTTTATGATTAGTTTTTCTCCGAATATATGTTGGCATCACATTTGATATACATCCTATCTTAAGACTCCCATGATTGTTTTAGTACTTATTTAGCACTATTGTTGTTGTTATTCTACTCTCACTTTTTGGATAATGCCTTAGGGGGAGAGAAAAAACATATCATAATATATGTGCTAAGTAAATTCTAATTCTAAACTTGAATCTAAGATTGAAGTTGCCTTAGATTCAGGTGAAGTAAGATATAATGAACTTGGACTATAAAATCCTAGATGTCAATATTTCAATAAGATCATGTCATTCATTCATATCTTACATACTTGCTTTATTTGATCTATAGATGCCCTTATATTCATTGCTAACTTGATTGGCATCTATATGGGGGGGGGGTAAGTTTTCTTTAAGCACAATTATTTATCTTTTTGTTTATGTTTGTTTGTTATCATCAAAAAGGTGGAGAATGTTGAGTATTGGAATTCTCCCTACTTGGTGTTAATGATGAGCAAACATAAATACTTGTGACTAATCCCCTATTTGCAGTTAATCCATTACCTAAGCATATCATGAAGATCAATTAGCAATGGATGTCACTCAAAGATCAATGAAAGAAAGAAAGTGGATTGGATGATCAAAGATGGTGATTGAAGCTCCTAGAAAAATTCAAGCTCATACTTTGGATAGAATGGGGATTATTACATAATGTAATCTTCTTTTTCTCTTCTAGTATGTAGCTTAGAAGTAGAACTATGTTGGAGCACACACACACATTTTCATTTATGTCCTAGGAAAACATTAGATCTCTTTTCTTTAGACTCTAATTCAATTTGACCAATCATGTGCATGTTGAGATTTCAACAGGTGACTGTTGAACGTTTTACAGTCGCCTGTCTCAAAACAGTCGACTATAATTTGTTCTACAGTCGCCTGTTATGCACATACTTAATCAATTGATTTTTGGGCTTTCTAAACTTTAACTCCTTCAGGCGACTGTTGTACATTTTACATGTGCATGTCCAAGAGACAGTTGACTGTGATTTTTTAATCAGTCGCATGTCTATCTTCAGCCCAAAGATCATTTTCCTTTCCATCTGGCCAGTCGACTGATGTTGTATTGACAGTCGCCTGTCCAAGGCACCGTCCACTGTCAATGCTTCAACAGTGGCCTATCCATGAATCCTCTGCAGAATCTGCTCTCTGGAATGTTTAACATTTTAGTGCCAGTCGACTGATGTTGTATTTACAGTCACCTGTCCAATGGCACAGTCGACTATCAATGCTTCAACAGTCGTCTGTCTGTGAGCTCTCTGTAGACTCAGCTCTCTGGAAAATGTCAGGTTTTGTGACAGTCGACTGATGTTGCTTTCACAGTCGCCTGCCCATGGCACATGCGCCTGTGTGTTCCACATCAGTCGCATGTCCCATCTTCCCAAAACTTTCTGAGATTTTCAGTCGGCCAGTCGCCTATAGAAGGATTTACAGTCGTTTGGTGTGCCTACATTGCGGCCAGTCGCCTATAGAAGGATTTACAGTCGTCTGTTGGATTTACAGGCGCATGTCTTCTCTAATGGAAATTGAATTCCACCCAAGTGATTTTGATGATGAGCACACCAAATGAAGCTTAGTGTACTAACTATACTATAATTAAGTGTACAGAATATGCTGAAGCTTTACTCATACTCAAAGAAGCACAAATCTACGCTCAAAGACAAGGACGAACGTGGCTAAGATCAAATGATGAAGTTCAAAGCTCAAATAGAACAAGAAGCTCAAGTGAAGCTCACATCTACTTCATCAAACTGATCAAGCTTCCGAAGACGTGTCCTAGCCTATAGTGAGTGTGCTGTGTCTTTTTAGGGTTGTTAAAGCCAAATCATATAGACAAACACACACACACAAACGATTTGAAAATGTTTTTGAATATCTTTTAAATCATATTCAAAAATGTTTTTGAGAGCTTTCTCTAGTCGTCTTATAAATTCCATAGTGAAACTCCACACACCCTGGAGTTAGCTACTTGTCTGACTAGCTGTGTCGCAGGAAAACCTCCTCTGGGAGTCGACTACCAAAGGTAGGGAGTCGACTACCAGCTGAGAATCAAGATTTCCTGAAACACACTGGGAGTCGACTACCACTCCTAGGGAGTATACTACCAGCTGTCAAAGTTTGACGTTTTTGACTTGAATTTTGAAATATCGTTGAGCGATTTTCTCCATGATTTTTGGGACAAAAGTCAAAGTATTTTGAATTTTGAATTCTCAGATTTGTCCTATAAATAGAGGACCATTTTCATTGAGAAAAATACAACAACTATTGAATTCAAATTCTCTCGTGCAAACGCTCTAAAGTTCTAAGCTCTCATTCTCTCTTTAGCCAATTCTATTTTATTTGTGATCTTGCAAATTCTGTTATTATTTTTAAAGATCATAATCTCGTTTTATTGGCTAACTGTTTTTCAAATCCGTATTACTTTTCTCTTGATTTTTGTTTAAAGGATTTTTGAAAAACATTAGATCTAGATCACAAAGAATTCATTCGTATCTTTGTGTGATCTAGAATCTCATTCTATCAAGCCACTACACACAATTTTGTCTATCATTATTTGGCTATAGAATCTGGGTTTAAAACCAATCTCCACCAATTTATTGTGGTGAATTGGATATCTATTTTATTGTGTTATTGTTGGAACACTAGACAAGTCTAGGTGTTGCCAGTTGGAAATCCTGGTCAAGACTAGGTCGTTGGAAATCCTAACGAGTGGAGTTAGGTACTTGTATTTGCCAAGGCAGATAGTGGAAAATCTCGTACCGGATTGGTCGGGGACTGGACGTACCCAAAAGGTGTGGGGAACCAGGATAAAAATCCTTGTGTCTGCGATTGCTTATCTGTGTTTGTTTACCTTTGCTCTTACTTTATTATTTGCTAATTGTTGTTCATCTATTGCAAAGATCAACTTACTTTTATCCGCTGTGAATAAAGATATAATATTTGTATTACTTGCAATCTTATCTGTGCTTATAAATACTCTGGGAGTCGACTACTGTTCATAGGGAGTCGGCTACCTGCTGAGAAATTACTCTATGGAATTTAAGATTACTTTGTTGATTAAGAACCAAGTGTAGATCGCTCTACTTGGTTTCTTAGGCAACATTAGAAGGACGTTTATTATCAATCGAAAAAGTTTACTATTTGCACAACACTATTCAACCCCCTTCTAGTGTTGTTTGCCATCCACAGGATCCAACACTTGGTATCAGAGCAAGGCTACAAAGGTGATGTCGTCAACATCTTTTCACTCTGAAGGACTGAATACCATGCGGCCACCACTGTTCAACGAAACCAACTACGCTAGCTTGAAGATCCGAATGAAGACTCGCCTAGAGTCATTAGACATTGAAGCTTGGACCGTTACTAAAGTCCCGTACATCGCACCTACCGACGTTGAGTTTGGGAAATGGTCTGTCGACGACAAGAAGAGAGCTAATCTCAATGCAAAAGAAATGAATGCACTATTTTGCGCCGTTACAGGAAATGAGTTCAATCGAGTCTCCCAATGTGAGACAGCACACCAAATATGGCAGACTCTTCAGGTAAGTCACGAAGGAACCGAAAAGAGAAAAGAATCCCGCATAAATGTTTTACATTCAAAATTCGAATCTTTTAAAATGGAAGAATGAGAGAGTATCACCGATGTGAATACTCGTTTTACTAATATTACAAATGAGCTCGCATGATTAGGAAAGAAACTTTCCGAATATGAGCAGGTAATGAAGATACTAAGATCCCTCCGACCCGAGTGGAAGGGAAAGACAACTGCCATTCGAGAAGCTCATAATGTAAAAGACCTCACCATCGAAGAACTAATGGGAAATCTCATGGCATATGAGATTGAGCTTGAAGAAGATAAGAAGATCAAAGAAAAACCAAAGAAGAAGAATCTCGTGTTCAAAGCCCAAGAAGAAGATTCCGATTACACGGATAAAGAAGACCATATCGCATTCATCTCACAGAACTTCAAAGAATTCATCACATGTAAGTATGGAAAACGCTCTTTTAGACCCACTAACGGTATTATTTGTTTTGGTTGCAGTAAACCAGGGCATGTCAAGAGAGACTGTCCATTGGAGAGAAACAATCGTGATTCCAGAGATCGTGGGAAGAACAAAGACAATAATGAAAAGCGAAACAATGGAAGAAACAAATTCCGACGACCAAATAAGGAAGCTTACGCAGCCTTCGACCAGAGCGACGATTCCTCATCCGATGAATCCTCAGCAGAAGATAGCGAGGAAAGAAGAGAAACAGCACACATGTGCTTCATGGCATCCACATCCTCCAAGGTAAGCTCGCATCATGATTCATCTAGAGACAATGATTCGTCATCAAGTGATGATGAAGACATGGATTATAGGGGAGTATATAAGGAGCTATGAAAAATGCAAGAAAAGCTCATAAAAGAACATAGAAGAACACTTAGAAATATTAAAAAGGATACTAAAGAAAAAGAAGAAATCATTAAAGAAAATAGTCTCCTTACAGAAAAGAATGATTTTCTGCAAAAAGATATTTTATTGGTAAATGAAAAAGTTGAGAATCTGAATAATCTTCTCGTATCTGTCAAAGATAAATACGACGCTACGATGAAAATTATTGAGAATTTCAACAAAGGAAAAGGGGAGCTAGATAGTATAATAAAAGATCAAAAAGCCTCATCTAGCAAAACCGAACTCGGTTATGATTCACATCATACCAAGAAACGGGTTAAGCATACTAGGATGCAGCATTCTAACGATAATTTTTTGAGCATCTGGATACCAAAAAATTATCTGATCAACGAAGCAAAAGGTACGCTACCGACTTTGTTCAACAAATTCATTTAAACAAAAATTATAAATATGTTGTTCATGAAGGAACTAAACCATACTGGGTTTGGCTTCCTAAAGACTAACTCCTCGGACTCAAAAGCAAAAGAGTACCATAAACGTTTATTTTTTTCAGGTACTCTAAAGAAACAAAGAGGAGAAATCAAGATCCAAACGACTGATAACTGGATCAGAACAAAAGCGCTCTTTTACAACTTAATCATTTTTTTGCAAAATATACATGCTTAAATTTATTTAAATAAGTTAATGACTTTTATATGTTTACGTTATACTCTTAAAAACATTTCGTGTTCAGAAAATGCACTCGAACCTGGATCAAAAACCCCTCGGGATGAGAAAACGACTCAACCCAGTAGGGAGTCGACTACCTACATGAGGGAGTCGACTACCAGCGCGTATGCAGGTTTCTGGGTTTGTTTTTTTTGACTAACTCCTATTGGGTTCTATAGAGTTAATGGGTTCATATCTACAAAGGCAACTTATACCCAATAAGCTAAAACTCTATCCTAACCATCCAACACTTGATCCTAAGGCCCTCATTCTTCACCATCTTTCATCCTATGTTAAAAACCCCCAAGAGAAACCCTAGGGTAGCCGACTACCCCATTTCCTCTCTCTCTCTCTCTCTCTCTCTCTCTCTCTCTCTCTCTCTCTCTCTCTCGAAATTTCATCTTGGTGCTTGGGTTGCTTGGAGCTCTTTCAACTTCATCTCTTTCTCAAATTACTCATGGTAAAAACTTTTTTACTCCATGATCTTTACTTCATCATTTTTTCCTTGCTTATCTAGTATTGTACAAATCATGTTTTTACTCTATCTAGATGCCTCTCAAGGGAATATTTTCCAAGAAGTGAAAAACCTCATCTGAAATTGACTCTGAGAAAGAAACTATTTTACCCTATCTGTTCAAGAACAGTACATATGAACACTTCATTAAAATCTCTAAGAAACCCATCCTCCATGAACGTCTTGTTAAGCTTGATGATGTTGCAAACTATGACATTGATAGGTTACTAGATTTTCAGAACATGGCCAACCTATTTTCCTCTGAAAACACTTATCTTTGCTATCCCAGTCTTGTGCACTTGTTTTATGCTAATATGGATTACAATCTTGCTAAAAGCCGTTTTATCACCAAAGTTCTTGATACAAAACTTGCCATTACCGTTAAATCTCTTGGAGAAGCCCTAGGAATTCCATATTCTGGCATGTTGCTTGATAAAATAGAAATGACTGAAGGAAGTATTCTAGAGAGAATGTATTTGCCAGTAAGACATTTTCAGGCTAAACTTCCATGTAGCGATCTTCGCTATCCGGCAAGAATTCTGGCAAATATATTATCCTATAATATTACTCAAAAATCTGGAAGTCATTCTATCCAATCTGAGAAGCAGGCCAAATGTATCTATGCTATATTAGGTAACATCCGCATCAATTGGGCCAAAGTTATCATGGATTCTATTCTTGTTTCAGCTTCTTCTGATAGACCCTCATCCACCTTAGCTAATGGGCACTACCTCACAATCTTGTTTATTAGCTATAATGTGCCTTTGGATCATGAAACCTCAATTTTAGAAACGGCTCGAGTTTTTGATGTTCATGCACGTGGAAGAATGAATCTACACCATGATCTTGATGAGAACATTCCCGAAGAAAAACTTGCAGCTGAAGGAGGATCATCATCCTCCAGGAGAGGTAAGCAAATTGTTGTTTCAGATTCTGAGGAAGAAGAAGAAGGAGCTGAGGAAAAAGGAAGCGAGGAAGAAGAAGAAGCACCGGCGTATATTCTTGAACTTCAAGAGATGCTTCTAAAGAAAATTGGGAAATTGAAGATATCACAAGAGAAAGGCTTTGAAGACCTTAACTGAAAGGTGGACGACCTTAAGGAGCTCGTCGTGAAAAGCAACAAAATGATGGAGGACACGCTTGTCATGATCCTTGATGAGATCAAGGAACTGAAGAAGAACGGCGGTCATCCTTAGCTTTTCTTAAAAACAATGGTTTTCAAACAATGGTTCTCAAAAACTATGTCTTTAAAACTTATGGTTTGTAATAACTCTTTAATTGTGTGATGCTTGCTACTATGAACTTATCCATCATGCAATATATTAGTTGCTCTTATAAACTAACATCTTTTGCAGGAATAAGAAATTGAATTCCCCTCCTAATCATATTATGATTCATATGTTATAATACTCTGTCATTGATTTATTTTTTGTTGATGACAAGGGGGAGAAAAATATGAAAGGCAAAAATGAAATCATATGTATTATATTGTTTTGCTAACGGCTTCGATGCAAGGGGAGAACCGCATCAAAGCAGGGGGAGTAAGTATACTTTGTATTTTCAAATTTCAACTTACTTCATTTTTTCATTTGGGTGTCATCATCAAAAAGAGGGAGAGTGATGGAAATTGAATTCCACGCCAAGTGATTTTGATGATGAGCACACCAAATGAAGCTTAGTGTACTAACTATACTACAATTAAGTGTGTAGAATATGCGAAGCTTTACTCATACTCAAAGAAGCACAAATCTACGCTCAAAGACAAGGACGAGCGTGGCTAAGATCAAATGATGAAGTTCAAAGCTAAAATAGAACAAGAATCTCAAGTGAAGCTCACATCTACTTCATCAAACTGATCAAGCTTCCGAAGACGTGTCCTAGTCTATAGTGAGTGTGTTGTGTCTTTTTAGGGTTGTTAAAGCCAAATCATATAGACAAACACACACACACAAACGATTTGAAAATGTTTTTGAATATCTTTTAAATCATATTCAAAAATGTTTTTGAGAGCTTTCTCTAGTCGTCTTATAAATTCCATAGTGAAACTCCACACACCCTGGAGTTAGCTACTTGTCTGACTAGCTGTGTCGCAGGAAAACCTCCTCTGGGAGTCGACTACCAAAGGTAGGGAGTCGACTACCAGCTGAGAATCAAGATTTCCTGAAACACACTGGGAGTCGACTACCACTCCTAGGGAGTCGACTACCAGCTGTCAAAGTTTGACGTTTTTGACTTGAATTTTGAAATATCGTTGAGCGATTTTCTCCATGATTTTTGGGACAAAAGTCAAAGTATTTTGAATTTTGAATTCTCAGATTTGTCCTATAAATAGAGGACCATTTTCATTGAGAAAAATACAACAACTATTGAATTCAAATTCTCTCGTGCAAACGCTCTAAAGTTCTAAGCTCTCATTCTCTCTTTAGCCAATTCTATTTTATTTGTGATCTTGCAAATTCTGTTATTATTTTTAAAGATCATAATCTCGTTTTATTGGCTACCTGTTTTTCAAATCCGTATTACTTTTTTCTTGATTTTTGTTTAAAGGATTTTTGAAAAACATTAGAGATCACAGAGAATTCATTCGTATCTTTGTGTGATCTAGAATCTCATTCTATCAAGTCACTACACACAATTTTGTCTATCATTATTTGGCTATAGAATCTGGGTGTAAAACCAATCTCCACCAATTTATTATGGTGAATTGGATATCTATTTTATTGTGTTATTGTTGGAACACTAGACAAGTCTAGGTGTTGCCAGTTGGAAATCCTGGTCAAGACTAGGTCGTTGGAAATCCTAACGAGTGGAGTTAGGTACTTGTATTTGTCAAGGCAGATAATGGAAAATCTCGTACCGGATTGGTCGGGGACTGGACGTACCCAAAAGTTGTGGGGAATCAGGATAAAAATCCTTGTGTCTGCGATTGCTTATCTGTATTTGTTTATCTTTGCTCTACTTTATTATTTGCTAATTGTTGTTCATCTATTGCAAAGATCAACTTACTTTTATCCGCTGTGAATAAAGATATAATATTTGTATTACTTGCAATCTTATCTGTTCTTATAAATACTCTGGGAGTCGACTACTGTTCATAGGGAGTCGACTACCTGCTGTGAAATTACTCTGTGAATTTTAAGATTACTTTGTTGATTAAGAACCAAGTATAGATCGCTCTACTTGGTTTCTTAGGTAACATTAGAAGGACGTTTATTAACAATCGAAAAAGTTTACTATTTGCATAACACTATTCAACCCCCCTTCTTGTGTTGTTTGCCATCCACAGAATCCAACATTCTCTTCATCAGTCGACTGTCCACATGGTAAGTTACCGTTTGAATTCTCACTTACCCTCTGACACAGTGTAGCAGTCGACTGTGTTTTGTTCAACAGTCGACTGTGTAAATTCTATCCATTGTCTTTTTCTCCATGGATTTCAAAGGGGGTTTTAGGGATTTAGTTTGAGGGGTTTGAGAAACCAATAAAGGCAACCTCTACTGTTCCATTGAGAGGTTACTTACTACACTCACTTGACTCACTCATCTATTGAAACCCTAAGCTTTCATCTTCAAGCTTCTCAAGCTCTCAAATCCTAAATCCCTAAAATTCCAATCTTTTACTCTCTTGCTCTCCAACCTAGAATCAAAGAGATATCTTCTAAGTAATTGGTGGTGACAAGAGAAAGGGCTTTCCTCTCTTCCAAGAGAGACATCAACCCACAACACACTTGCTCCTTCAAGTTCTATTTTAAGGCCTAGGGGATTGTAAGTGTTGTCATTTCAATATTTCATAACTTTCGTTATTAGATTAACTCTCGGTTTGTGAGAGTGGTTTGCTTGCTCCCACGTTGTGGGAGTCAAGGACATCGAGTTTATTTCGATTTCATTTGTAGGGTTGCTACAAGTGGTTTTAAAGGAAATCTCAAGTTAGGGTTCTAACTTGAGTATCCGATGGTATCCGGGTGAAAGGGAAGTAGGATTACCGGGAACAAGTCGGGAGTTGACTTGGGTAATCTGAACCCTTGAAATATCATTGTGTTTGCATTGTTTCATTTTAGGGTTTATTTACATTCCGCATTAATTGTTGGTTAGGAATTTAATTTGGTGTAATTATCATTTTAAATTGTATAAACACTATTCAACCACCCCTTCTAGTGTATTCCTCATAGCCAGGGACCTTACATATGTGAAAGATATATATGTATGTATATGTAGTGAGTGCACATAGTGATGTGGATGTGCTACTAGATGAATAGTAGGATGTATCCGTGATATGTATGTGATGCAGATGTGTATGGATAACAATGAAGCATATGTTGGATCCTGTGGATGGCAAACAACACTAGAAGGGGGGGTTGAATAGTGTTGTGCAAATAGTAAAATTTTTCGATTGTTAATAAACGTCCTTCTAATGTTGCCTAAGAAACCAAGTAGAGCGATCTACGCTTGGTTCTTAATCAACAAAATAATCTTAAAATACACAGAGTAATTTCACAGCAGGTAGTCGACTCCCTATGAACATTAGTCGACTCCCAGAGTATTTATAAGCACAAATAAGATTGCAAGTGATACAAATATTATATTCACAGCGGATAAAAGTAAGTTGATCTTTGCAATAGATAAACAACAATTAGCAAATAATAAAGTAATAGCAAAGATAAACAAACACAGATAAGCAATCGCAGACACAAAGATTTTTATCCTGGTTCCCCACAACTTTTGGGTACGTCTAGTCCTCGACCAATCCTGTACGAGATTTTCCACTATCTGCCTTAGCAAATACAAGTACCTAACTCCACTCGTTAGGATTTCCAACGACCTAGTCTTGATCAGGATTTCCAACTGGCAACACCTAGACTTGTCTAGTGTTCCAACAACAACACAATAAAAATTGATATCCAATTCACCACAATAAATTGGTGGAGATTGGTTTTACACCCAGATTCTATAGCCAAACAATGATAGACAAAATGGCTTGATAGAATGAGATTCTAGATCACACAAAGATACGAATGAATTCTTTGTGATCTAGATCTAATGTTTTTCAAAAATCCTTTAAACAAAAATCAAGAGAAAAGTAATACGGATTTGAAAAACAGTTTAGCCAATAAAACAAGAATATGATCTTTAAAAATAATAACAGAATTTTGCAAGATCACAAATAAAATCGAATTGGCTAGAGAAAGAATGAGAGCTTAGAACTTTTAGAGCGTTTGCACGAGAGATTTTGAATTCGATAAGTGTCGTATTTTTCTCAATGAAAACGGTCCTCTATTTATAGGACAAAACTGAGAATTCGAATTTCAAAAAATACTTTGACTTTTGTCCCAAAAATTATGGGGAAAATCGCTCAACGATATTTCAAAATTCAAGTTAAAAACGTCAAACTTTGACAGCTGGTAGTCGACTCCCTAGGAGTGGTAGTCGACTCCCAGTGTGTTTCAGTAAATCTTGATTCTCAGCTGGTAGTCGACTCCCTACCTTTGGTAGTCGACTCCCAGAGGAGTTTTTCCTGCGACACAGCTAGTCAGACAGGTAGCTAACTCCAGGGTGTGTGGAGTTTCACTACGGAATTTTATAAGATGACTAGAGAAAGCTCTCAAAAACATTTTTGAAGATGATTTAAAAGATATTCAAAAATATTTTCAAATTGTTGTGTGTGTGTGTGTGTGTGTCTATATGATTTGGCTTTAACAATACCCTAAAAAGACACAACACACTCACTATAGACTTAGGACACGTCTTCAAAAGCTTGATCCGTTTGATGAAGTAGATGTGAGCTTCACTGGAGCTTTTTTGTTCTATTGGAGCTTTGAACTTCATTATATGATCTTAGCCACGTTCGTCCTAGTCTTTGAGCATAGATTGCGCTTCTTTGAGTATGAGTAAAGTTTCGCATATCTTGCACACTTAATTGTAGTATAGTTAATATACTAAGTTTCATTTGGTGTGCTCATCATCAAAATCACTTGGGGTGGAATTCAATTTCCATCAGCATATAGTGTATAGAAGTATGGTGTAGATATGTATTCTTATGTGGACTTCATGGGTAGTTAGACCATCATACCTAGCTTGTAATGCCCTGCTAAGCTACT